>JAQIXV010000466.1:0-34141 GCA_034700625.1 Tectocepheus velatus | reverse complement strand
GTTATTTGTGGACTCAGTCCTAAGAATTGATAAGAAAATAAAATTTCGTATAAAAGAAAGGATCGACTCATCACTCAATTCATTAGTTGTTTTGAAATCAATCAAAAAATGAATAAATTATTTATCGCTTTGTCTGTCGTCTGTCTCGTCATCTCCGGTAAGAAATTTAATTAAATCAAATTACCTTGCTAAATAATTATGCTTTCAGTCGGCGCACAATTTGGTGAGTTTATTGGCGGCCGCTTCCGCTCAGATTTGCGAAGACATGAAGTACTTGAGGATCGACGCGAAGAACTCGAGGACAGGAGGGAACGACATGAGGACAGAGTTGAAGAAATCGACCGATTCGGTAGTGGGGGACGATTTCGACGAATGGTTTCTAAGGATAACTGATTCGGATAACTATGACTCAGACCACAAATTATTGTTCAAATTTATAAGACTTGCATTCATTACTCAATTTATTTATTAATTGTTTTTATACGCATTCATTGTTTTTATCAACTATTGTCACAATTATATGAATACTCTTTACTTTTGATTTACTATTAATCGAATGACAGTTAAATAAATTTGAATCTTCATTAACTAAATTACTAAATTCACAATAATTAATCATGGTTACTATGGCGGTGGGGGTCGTCGTTATGGGAATGGCGTTCATATTTGGGACGACGTGAAGAAGTCGAAGAAAGACTTGAAGATATTGGGAACCGACGGGAGGGACGATACCGGCGAAAACGCTGCTATTATAAATGATTAGATAATTTCCAACTGATTTTTCTCAAGATTATTGTCAAAATTATTGTTCAAATCTATAAAAGTTTTATAATTATTATTCCTTTTGTTTGATATCTAATAAACTTATATCGCATTATATTTTTGTTTCACTTATTAAACACTCTTTAGTTTTCATTTAACCTCTAATTAAAGGTTATCTTAAATATGGGGTAAATCCTACAAAACTTTCAGACCTTATGAAATGAAATTCTTTACAATTAAGCCTTGATTTTGTCTTTCGATTCAAAGTTTCGACTTTAACTCGAAGATCGAATTCACTGAATTAGGCTTTATTTTGCTTGAATACATTGAAATACACAAATCTATTATTATAATATATATAATACAACAAATATTTGATTTAAAAATATTTATGAAAACTTGTTTTGTAAACTTTAATCTATGCGTCATTTTATTATCAATGAGTTTTGATGGGATTTTGTAGGATTTTTCCCATATTTATGACTTATCTCTTACATGTATTTATGATAGACCTGGGTCACTTGATGTCAACTGTTTTATCTTAGTTTTGCAAATAATCTGGACTTTTCCGTAAAGGATGAGTCCTCAGTAAAAGTCCATAAACTTAATTAAAGGCCAGTTATTTGTGGACTCAGTCCTAAGAATTGATAAGAAAATAAAATTTCGTATAAAAGAAAGGATCGACTCATCACTCATTTTATTAGTTGTTTTGAAATAAATCAAAAAATGAATAAATTATTTATGGCTTTGTCTGTCGTCTGTCTCGTCATCTCCGGTAAGAAATTTAATAAAATCCTAATTACCTTGCTAAATAATCATGCTTTCAGTTGGCGCACAATTTGTTGACGTTTTCGGCGGAAGCATCGGAGGGCAAATTGGCTTAGGAGGTGTTGGTGTAGGAGGTGTTGGCTTAGGAGGCGTTGGCTTAGGAGGCGTTGGCTTAGGAGGGGTTGGCTTCGGCTCAGATTTGCGAAGACGTGAAATAGAATTGCAAAGACGTGAAGAACTTGAGTACCGACGCGAAAGACTAGAGGACAGGAGGGAACAACTCGAGGACAGACTTGAATCATTCAACCGATTCGGTGGTTTTGGACGATTTCGACGAATGGTTTCTAAGGATAAATGATTCGGATAACTATGACTCAGACCACAAATTATTGTTCAAATATATGACTTTTGCATTCATTACTCAATTTGTTTATTAATTGTTTTTATACGCATTCATTGTTTTACCAAATTATTGTAACAATTATATGAATACTCTTTAGTTTTGATTTACTATTAATCAAATGACAATTAAATAAATTTGATTCTTCATTAAATTAAAGCTAATTTTTTTCAATCTTTTCAATTAGTTTTTCAAGTGTTTTGCAATAGTTCTTGGTTATTTTTATATCTCAAACAAAACAATAGATTAGAATACAAACAATAGATTCAATTGATTTCAATTTAATTCAATTTATTTGAAGTCTATCGAAGCGTACTTCTACTTGTACCATGGTAATTAACAAAAATCTTTGCAATTTATTTGAACAAGTTGACTTAAACTTGTCAATAGAGAGATCAATTTCATTGATGGAATAAAATATTTTCTATGAATTGATTTTAAACAAATAAAAGTCATTAAAGAAAAACAAAACAAAATCAAAGCATAAATAACCCGTCATTTGATTTCATTCAATACTTCAATTCTAACTCAACTGAAAAATCATGAACAAGATCATTCTTAGTGCCTCCGTGATATTTTTCATTAACCTAGGTAAGTGTCCATTGTGTTCTCTTGATAAATCTATAGTAATTTAATCATAGTATAAATGAATCTCAATTATCTTGATATGAAGGCATTGAAAGAGTATGCGCTCAGGAATTCATCCTAAAAATGTTGTGCAGGTCCGGTGGAACCGTTTCCAATAGAGGGGTTTCTGTCATTAGGGGAGGGGTGGCCACCAAAGGCAGTTATGGAAGTAAAGGATCGTATAAAACCATACATAAGGGATAAATAGGTTCTTGTTGATCAATAGATTTCCAAGAATATGTCAAATGAATTGAAAAATTAGCCCTTTAATAATTGTTTACACCTTTCAAATAAAATTTATTAACTTGCAATTATTGATCAAATAATATAATATATCGACAACACACACGCATTATACAATTGAATTAGCACAATTAGCAGGATTCAATTGATCACGAAATATGTCAATTAGTAATAAATCAAATGACCTTAACTATTGTTCTGATAATTTGCTTTTTTGAAGATTATTTCCTTTAAGACAAACCATCCAATCAGTTGATGAGTTTGAGTGTACTAGACACATATAAACAGGTACATATTTAAAAAAATAAATTTTTAATAATCAGTTGCTTAAGAGTCGGGTCAACAAAGGAAAACATTTTTATTGAATTTGAATTTTAAATCAATTCTTGGTTTAGTTGTTTGAGTTATGAATAAGTCATTGATTTTCGTTTTATTCGCCATTTGTCTCATCATTTTTGGTAATAATTTTCAATAATTTTAAACATTTTTCTGAATATATTTCATAAAAACAGAAACGACTGAAGTTTTGGGACAAGAAGTGCCCAAAACAAGTGTTTCAAACGACACTCCCGTCAAGAACGCCCGTCAAACGACGACTACAAAACGACCAAGGAGAAGAAAGGCACGGTTTGGCAAAATTGGCTGATGATTATTTCTTTCAATTCACATATATTTGTATTTTTTTTTAAAGATTTTTTTTTGTCAATAAATTAATGAATAAAAACATTTGAAAACAATAATTTAGTGTTGATTTTATTATTGAGAGTTCATTAAATTAATTATAAATAAATAACTTATAATCATATTAACGATAAACAGATAAAACTGATAACTATTTAGTGGGAAAAAATCGAGACAATAGAAGCCTATGTCGGGTCCGGACAGGCGTTCAATTGTGTCCATGACTTTGAATCGTAGATAAGTCGGGACTTTGTTTGCCGTCATAAGTGAGATAAGACGTGGAAGCGATTTGTGGGCCGACCTCGTGATGGAGACACACATCTTAACCAAAACTAAGACCAAAATCAGACCCAAAATAAGTGTTGCGAAAACACTGACGCGAATGATGGGAAGGGTATCCCGAGATTGAAATATAATATAAAGATTTAAATCAAAGATAATCGGAGACACGAAATAAATGATAGCAATCAAGTATTTCAATTGACTGTTAAGTTTGCTAGCTGTCTTTGCTAATATGTTATGTAAGTGTATGCCTCTCAACAGCTCTGAATAATTAGTGAAGAATTGTTTTCTTTTCAAACAAAACATCCGATCATTTATTTCATTGAATTTATATTTCAGATAATTTGAAGTCAAGAATACGTAACCAACAGATAAATAAAATAACGAAAAAAGGTTGAGCGTAAAAACCAACATCAAAATGTTCCAGATTACTGGTACGACCAGGGTTAACATATTGTTTGGGTCATAGTATACGTATATTGCTATTGACGTCAATACAATATGCCATATAAATGAGGTAGATAATGTTGATTGCTCAATTAATAGCATGAATACATTCAAACGTAGGCCTAACTTATTTTTACTTTCCAAGCTCAGTTTGAAATTAGCACGATCGTTCCTCAAATCAGAAACAAACTGAACTAAATAAAATGTTTTGGTATTGTCATAGTATTGTACGACTGATCCCATAATCAAATTAAAAGAAATACTCAAAATTATATTAATAATTGAAAGCACTTTTGAATTTCCAAACAAATAGTATGTATTCGACATAAAAGAGGAAATCGATTTGTTTGGTGAGAATTCCGATAAAATATAGCGAATTGCTGTTAATATACCAACGAATCGGAGAAAGTATAGTATTAAACGTCTTTTAAGAGGTCTGACACCAGACATATGGTCCTCAAAAGATGAAGAACTGAATATATAATACTTTCGATGAAAGTCTTCAAACCTATTAATACCTGAATTCAAATCACTGTAAGCGTCGATAGTTTCCAATAATTTTCTATTGATTTTGTCTTTCGTTTCACATATTTTTTCAATAAATGAATACAATAAACATTTCGTAAAATTAATTGAATTAAAAATCAGTTTTAGTAAAAATTCAAACCTGAACATCTTGAAAAATGTACTGATTTGAACTTGCTTATTTTGAGTATTCATGAATGAATGTTTGAGTTTCAAATCCGAACAAACAATTGAATGAAAAAATAGGAATTTTCTTAGAAATTGAAAATAAAATCAAAAAGTCATTAAGTTTTAAAATATTTTGGTTGACACTAATCGTGATAATTCATTATTTATCAAAATAAAAATCGATATAATATTTTATTTAATATGAAAAATGAAATTTGTTTTATAAATAAATTAATTCTTATGAAAAATTTCCAGTTGACCAAGTTAGCATTCAGCCATGACGTCGCACCGGTAGTTATTTGAGCAAATACACGTACCTTGCCTACAGAACGCATACATTTTCTAAATTAAGATTTTTTTCATTAAAAAAATGAATTGAGCAAGGTATGAGCAGGGTCTTACATTTTTTCTACAGTAAATGAGACATTCAGCCGATGGTACCAAACCCTCTCTGTCTGGGTTACAGCCCCTGTCCGCTGCTGTCGACTGAGGAGATGCCATCAAAATAATTGCCAAAAACAGAAACAATAAAACTTTAATTGAATTCATTTTAATTAAAAGTATTTAATAAAATAATAAATGTTTTCTCAATTCAATGAAAATTGATGTCCGATTCTGTCCTTATATACACAAAAATCTGAATCAGAGCCAAATCTCTCTCTCGTAAACAATACAGAGTTGTGCCAAAAAATATTTCAAATTATCAAAGAATTGAATGAAATATAATTGAAGAGGGTAACTTTTGCCAAAGTTCAAGCCAATTGATATTTATGAGATCTAGTTCTTATTTATATGCAAACATCTGTTAATTTTAATTAATTTTGAATTTACTTAAAATATTTGAATTGATGTCATTTTAAAGTTTATTTTAATTCAATTCTTTTTAAATATCAAAAGAATTATTGAATCATAAGATTCCACAAAATAATCGGAAAACTGATAAACAAAAGGAAAAGTAATGATAAGAAACATTTGTTTACTGATTATTGTCATAAATAAAACAATATTTTTGTTTTTTCTTTTGAGTTTTCTGTGGAAAAACTTCGAGGGAGAGGAAGGGAGGGAGAGGGAGAGGGAGAGGGAGGGAGAGAGAGAGAGAGAGAGAGAGAGAAATTACAGTGTAGAGACAATAATATGTTGATTCAAATGAATTTCATTGAAATTGTTTATAAAAGTGGTATACCTTTACAATGATTTATGTGATTCTTGTTTTGATCAAAAGTAGGAACACATTTGAGTCGATATTCTGACTAATAGTTTCACAATTCATATATAATTCAAATAAAACATTTGTCGACAAAATCCGGGATTAAAATAAAATGTTTGTTTGAATTTAATTGTTACAAATAAACTTGCAAGAAAACAATGTAATAATTTCCTAGAAACGTTTCATTTATTGCCTGGTCGCAGACGACTTTAATACAATGTGATGACCAGGGTTAGATCGATTTGAAACAAGAATTCCATCAGATTTTTTTAATTTAAAGATCATAGGCTATGAAAGGCTATGCCAACTTGGTAAAATAATTTTTGGATATGAAAAATATCTGAATTATCTATCTTTTACTTGAGACCAGACAATAAAAGCACCTTGCACATAGCAACATAGCAAATGTTTATCTTTATCAGGATATATAACTTCAATTCGAAAACACAATTAATTGATTTCATTTCAAAAAAGGTATAAATAGGTTATGAAATGTAGAGAAAAGTATAGAAAGGGATTCAAAAGTTTCTGACAATTAAACAAATATTTGGGCAAAAATGTTGAGCTCTTATTCAAATGTTATTATAAAAGTGGTTTTGATTGCATTCATTGTTCAATCAGTGGTTATGCAAGATAATGAAGGCTTTGGTGTGAATCCTGTTGGCCAAGTTGGTGGCCAAGATCAGTTTCAACAAATTCATCCGCGAAATCAACTCATTCGCAAAAAACGTGGCTTTGGATGCGGCGGTCCCTTCAGTAAAGATGAGCAACAGTGTCACAACCACTGCAAGACTATCCCCGGGGTAAATTCTTTTTGTATCAAGTACATTTAATAATTTTGATTTGATTCTACAGTATAAGGGAGGCTATTGTGATTCTGCGAAGGGTTGGTTTGTCTGCAAATGCTATTAAAATGTGGTTTAGATTTTCATTTATTTAAAAAACAATTTCTAAATAGATTTGTTTGATTGTATACCAAACTCTAACTTGATTATTCAATAAAGACCAAGATTATTCATTAGTTCTATTGAATTGCATTCAAGAATGAAGTTTTGACTTTATTTTGAGCAAAATCAGTGAAAAATTAGAAATTCGCTGAAATTGAGACAAAAATTCATTTGAATTATGACTTCAAAAGCATTTTATTGATTGTGATCTCTGGTCATACCCTGACTTTGATTGCATTGATTTTATGAAACTATTATTTAAATCAAAAGTAAAATAATTACATAAAATTCACTTCAATTTGAATTTTTTACTATTAAACCATTGATTTAGTCTTAAAAACAATGAAATTATTATTTCTAATAATTATTTGCATTAAAATATACTCTTTATGTAAACATTTGTATTAAATATTGACTAAAACTCAACGAATTTATTACTTAATTATTGTTTTAATTGATTTTTCTGTTGTTTTCTGTTCTCGAGTTCAGCGATAAGCCTCTCATTTGTCTTACATTCCTATAGAAAGAGAAGAAAATCAATAAAATTGTAAAAACAATTGATTTCTTAATGACAAACATCTTTGAAATCTTTGATTCCTTTGAAATAAAGTCTTTGTTTTTCGACTAATTCGAGATAAGTATCGTTCAATTGGTCCCGTTTAGCCTTTTCGGTGACTCTCCTGTTCTCTACTTTGAGTTTATTTTGTTTAATATTTTCAACGATTTGCTCGAATTGTAATAAATACTGTTCCCTAACATTGCTGGAGGACTGGGCTCTGAAAATAGACAAACAAAGGGAACAACAAATTAGTTTCAATTGAATTTCAAATCAATTCCAACGTTTGCCGACTCCTCTCGTTTTGAAAAACGAGTGGAACGGGTTGTTGGCTATCAAAGAGATGGTAAGAGGGGACTGACTGATAGAAGTTGTCTAATATGGAACCAATCAAATTGAGCTCTTTCTCCAAATACATCCTCTCGTCGTCTAATGTGTTGTAAAGTGTATAGAATTTCTTCGTTTCGTTGTGTTTGGCGGCAACTGATGGCAACAAAAATGGACACAATTTTAGATAATTTCAGTGATAATGAGTCGAAGCCATACAAACCCTGGTTATACAACTCGATGAACCTCTTCTGGTACTGCGAGAGCTCAGCCCGAGTGGGAATGTCGTCGAATTTGCGCTGAAGTTTCGCAACTTTCTTATTATTGTCCGCCAATTGTAGCTTAAGTTTGGAATGTCTTTCCTCATAGGTTTGCACTTCTGTCGACACTTCGGACTCGTCTTCGGTGTCTGTCGTCTGATTAGACAACTCTTCGATTTGTTTTTCGAGTCTTTGCTTCTCTTCTCTACAAAATTGTTTGAATTCTGACTTTTGTTTCTTAAGTGTATCCAAAATAAGACACAAATTGAGTTTTTCCTCCCTTTCCTCATCCGTTTCCCTCTCATTAGGTTTAATCGATTCCTGTTTTTCTTTGACTAATTCTATTCGTTCTCTAATTAATTGGATTTTGTCTCTAATTTCTGACTCCTTTTGTTTGGCGGCCGACAACTCCTTCTTCGAGGACTCGACTCTAACCCTAAGCAGCCGTTCCTTTCGTTCGATACTATTCTCTTCCCTTTCGATCTTCTTTTTGTGGTACTCTTCGGCCAATCGCTGTATTTCATCGGATTGGGCGCCGACTATAGACCCGACAAAAGCTGCCGATATTTTTCCGGACTCGGAGTGCATTGAATTCATGAGTGACTCTACTATTCGCGTATCGGAGTCTTTACGGCCAACTGTCTGTTCGCTTGTCTTCTCGGAAGCGACGGTCGAGTTATCGCTAATACCTGTTATCCCGTATTCAAGAAGTGTTGTCCTAATCCTAGTGTCGTGTTCTTTGATCTTATGTCGGGCCGGATGTCTGTACTTCCGTTTCGGGTATTTATTTTCATCTAATGGTGATTCAGTTGCGGACGACTTGACTTTGTTTTGGTCCGACTCTAAGGGATGGCATCTATTGAACTGCCAATTGGCGTAACTCTTAATGTATTGACTCATCTGTTGTCGAGTTTCGATCGACTTCTTAACCAACCATTGGATGACTGAATCAAATCAAACGATTAGATCAAAGAAAGAGATAATGAGTTCTTGTTATGGGAATAAACCTGGAAATATGTGGATGCAGTCCATGCCTTGTATTTGATGCGGTTCTATCTTATGAGGGCACGACATCTTCTGCAGCACCCGAACTATCTTTTCGGTCAACGCTCTGAACAAATCAAATGTCAAACTAATGGCCAGAGTTTTGGTCTGAAATGACTCACATTTTCTGACCGATTGTAAGGCTTTCGTGGAAAAGTATGTCGACGTCCAGGTCTTCGTTAGACATCTCTATCGCCCAACTCATGCCTCCGATCACCTGATAGACAGACAAGTGGTCAACAAATTGGTGACAAATATTATGTGACAAATACTTTATCAAAATTATTGAGTCCTTTAATTCTGGCCCGAAAGTAGCCGCCGGCGACCAATAAGTTAATGATTTCCTGCATTTTTACCGCCTGTTCCTCGTCTTCGCGGACATCGGGCAGTGCGGCCATCGATGGGTCGGACGACTGGCCGATAGAGTCGGCCCTCAGACGACTCGCAGACACTCTTTTGGCGATCATCTCATGTGTCGTCTGTTTATTGTTTGTGTACTGAAGACAGTCTGAAGACTGACTATTACTCCCATTCGTTGAATATTTGATAACAAAATCTGTTTATGCGATAACTGTATGGAAATCGCGTAACAGTTAACCGGTTTTTATATCAATAAATTTCACTTAAAATTATAGTCTCTTTTTATATATAACTTAATGCGTGAAATACATTGCAATTATGTATAGAATAGTACCAATTGTTTGCCTCAAAACGGTTTCATAACAAGACTTTTGTTTGAATGGTTTGTTTGTCGTAATGTTTACGCCTAAAACCGAAACCACACGAAAAAATATTTTCAAAAACATCGATAAAAGTATAAACATTTGACGTTAAGAAAGGGCTTAAGTTTAGCTGAAAAGACGTTGAAATTTGACTCATTTATAGATGTCTGAGAAGCGTATAGATTTGGAGGTCATATAAATATGTTGTGCATTATTTGCAATGCATTTGTTGTACAGTAAACCTATTGAGACCTCTCATTCATTTATGAGCAAGGTATAATATATTATGAACAGGTGAACGCCATAATAGGTGGCGATACCTGAGTTTTTATATCATAAGTGACTCAATTGTGTTATGAAAAACTGTTTGTCAGATCAGTTGTTGAATTGAGTTGAGCTGTTGTTGAACCGTCCAAATGAGCCATTTAACTAATATAACCAGGAACAAATAAGGTCAAATTGATCCAGCCGATGCAAGCAAACATAACGCTTGCCAAACAATATTAGCATGGACATATTTTAAATGTCTATTAAATTTAATTTGTGTTCAAAAAAGTAAACAACAAATTCATTGAATCTATTTATTTATGTTTTGATTTTTCGTTTGCCATCCGAAGAACTGATCCCTTCTTTAAGATTAGTATCGGTTCCGAAAATATAATAATATTTTTATGTTTTGTTTATATCTGAAGACAAATACGGCATTTGATTAACGCTTTTTTCTTCTGAAGACTAATAATAATCTGAAAGCAATTGATATGTCTTTTAATTTCTTGGATTTATTTGTTGGCAACAGTTTTGGTGTATAATTAGATCCAATAGTTTTGAGTCGTTTGTCGTATTATTTTTTCTTCCGTTGCTTTTAATGCTTATGTCAGAAGACTTGGAAGAAGTTATGTCTCGTAGTATTAATTCAGACAAGAGTTGGAACTCTACTGACGAGGAATACGAAGAGTGCGAAAACTCTTCGCCAAACCATTCGTCAATAGGTCGCCGAATATCTGGCGAAGACATTCCCGGGGCCTGTATTACGACACACAGTGTCTCCTCTGTGATCAGGCCAGGGTGTAAAATGCCCAAGGTAGATCCATTGCAGTTCGTCAAAATCAAGAACAATGATCTGAGCAAAAAAGTAAGTCATCCCTACCTTTCCTTACCATACGTTTCCTCCAATTATTGGAAAACCTGTTACTCTTTTGAATTGTTTCCGATTATATCCAATACTTTTGTTTCATTTGATATTACAATTAATTTCTGGTTTTCTCCTATTCTTTGCATTTAATTCATATCCAATTGTTATTCAAAATTGAATTTTATCTGATTATCATCTCATGTGGCCATTGATGGGTCAGCCCTCCCCATAACAACCCCCCTGTGCTTAGTTAGTAGTCAAGTCTTGTGCCGATTAATAATCAAAATATGTTTTTATTTGATGAATAGGTCTTATGATTAAAATTGAAAACATATTTCCTTTGTGTGTGTGCTTTGGATCCCTGTCCCGCCTCTAGCCATGTCTGTCCTCCTCTGAGTTTGTAATAAAATACTTTAATTACTTTAAGACTTGACTTCATATCTAATCTAATTGATAGCCATTTCCTATTGTCCTTCAGATTATCCGCTCTTTTATTTCATTTGAATGAATGCAATGATAAAAACGTTTCCAATGTTTTCAATAGTAATCCCCATATTCTGTGCTATTATTTAATTAATTATTTTCGTGTATTTTCATCACTAAAAACATTGATATTATTCATAAATATTTTGTTTCTCTTCCTTTGGTTTTCATTAATCTTCAGAGCATTTGATGTGAGGGAGAGATGTATTGCAAATAGACTTTTGGTTATTTATTTTTACGTTAAAATTATTATTTATTATTCATTAAATATAAGCCTCTGTTTTGATAGACATCTGAATATTTCGCTTAAATCTAATGATATATTAAGTGTTTCTATATTTTACTTATAATTTATTTTTTTTTTCTATTCGAGTAAAACGTTTTGAGATATTATTTTTTGTGCCATTTTTGACGTTTGATTCAATGAATTTTGAAATAAAAATAATATATTATGTCTTCAAATGACTTGAAGTTTAGTCAACTTTTTCCACGAAATTCATTATTTTAATCACTTAATTGAATTCCTTGATATTAAATGAGAGATGAATTAAAATTTTTAATTTCACGGCTTTTGGTCATTGAATTTATTAATAATTTTTTTCATTTTTGATAATTCGCTAAAAATTGTTGTAATATCAATGACTATTCATTTGATAATTTTGATAATAATATGCTCTATTTAATTTTTATTCAACACAAATAGTGTTAGCTTGTTATCTATCATGCAATTAATTAATTCAAATGCTTTCCGCGATTTGGGATCTAATTATTCATTGAAATCATTTCACAGAAGGGGAGAGAGAGAGAGAGAGAGAGAGAGAGAGAGAGAGAGAGAGAGAAACTGGAGCTTGATAATTATGGGAACATTTTTTATTTATTTCACCGAAAAATACTCTTATTTTTTTTGAATGAATACCAGAAATATTTGATAACTTATATATAAATTATAAGACGTGATATTCAAAGCCTATAATTTTGTTGTTGAATCGGGTCTACAATTATTATTGGCACTGATTTGTCATTTTTTTCATATCGCATAACAATTGTGGTCATAACAAGTGTAGGCAAAACCAGTAGAAAATTGTTTTCGTCTCATTTTTCACCATTTTATCGACAATTTTGATGTGTTTTCACTCAAAAAATTATTTTTTCAGTTTCTTTGTCCGAAAGAAAACTTGTGTTTGAATTCAAAACAGACTTTTGTTTAGAAAATAATTTTTATTTACTCGAAAACCAAAGTTTGTCTCATTGTTTGTCGAGACTTTTCAATTGTATTAACCGTTTGTATTGTTTTGTGCGATGAATAGGCTGTCGAACAAATAAAACTGGCGGAAGAGGTGAAGATAACCAAGGAGAAAATCAAAGAAGTTGAGGAAGAGTGGCAGAACAACTTGCTAAGTTGGAAATCTAAGCGAAGACAATCAAAAAACAGTTCCGAAGGTAACGACAATTAACTTTTGTTTATTGCTTTCTATAGATATATATTTCGCCTGTTTTTCAGCTGTAATTAAGACTAGTCTTTGCTTTTTCTAACTGTAATTACACCGAAAATTAGTTTATTATTTACGCCAAAGTATTATCCGATTAGTCAGACTCCAGGAACTTTTGATTGCCATTTATTTAATGTTTTTGTTTGGGAAACGAGTTATCAATAATTTAATTAATCGATTCATATATCAGTTTTTGTGTTAATAATTGATCTGAAATATGATTATAAGAAACGTTTTGTTCAATCAATCAATTTATTGGTTTTTCTAAATGTGTTTAGAAAATGAATTCTTGTTTGCCGTTCGACCATAAGATCGATAATAAACTACTTATTATTTCAAAAGCCTTTAATTAGTGAACAAAAAACGTATTTCTCAAATACTCCACTAATTTATAGTAACCATTGATTTGTGTATTTTTTTGTTGATTTTCTCCCCAAATGATCCCGAATTCCAGACTTGAAATAACTTTTTAAGTATTCAATTAACATAATTCCGATTCTTTGGCTCAAAACCCCTTTTCCTCAATATTTTTCTCATTCAATAAGAAAACGGAAAAAATCGATTCATTCAATGGATTTGTTTTTTTTGTTTCATTTTTTTTATTCACTTTAATATAAATCGAGAAATAATTAACTCGGAATATATCGGACAGTTATCCGAAACAATTTGAGTCAAACAATAATGAGTGAACTCTTCTTGTGTGAGATGAGTCCGTCCCCTCTCTTTTGTTTCTCACATGAAATGACTCGATTTGTTTGGAGTCGTATTTGTTTTGTTTAAACACTTTTTCTGTGGACCGAAAAAATGGTTTTGAAAATCAATTTCTTATTATTTTTTTTTATATTATTTTTTGTTATTATTTTTGAGCGAAAAATAAAATATGAAATCATTTTTCAGTTCTCAATATAAACTCAAAAAATATTTTTAATGCTTTGCATTACATCTGAAAAATATGATTGAATTGTGTTTTCAACTGTTTTTTCGCATAAATTCAATGACAGGACTTCAATAATTTTTTCATAACAATAGCTGTTATTCTGTGCATTAATTTTCTTGATTTGAATGTTTTTTTTTGTGGCAATAATTTGAATAAAATTATTAAAAGGTTTATATGAAAGCAATTTAGGGCATACTCTCAAAGAGTTAAAGGCACTAAAAATAGGACTAATAACCAAATGATGCGCTATTTTCAGGGCTCTTATTATGAATAATTCATTAGAAAAGGACTGACTCTTGGATAGTATAGTGAAAAATCAAAAACCTAGTGAAACGAGTTCTTCATAGACAGACATATAATAATCGAATTATAAGTTATTAAAAGTTATTAAAATTGAATTTATATTTACTCTGAGTTTTTTGTTTCCTCACGTAATCAGTGGTTGTATTGACACTAATTCCTGGGCTCCGGTCGTAACAGTAATTCTTTTGCTGAGCCACACATTTAATGGTTGTGCGAAGATTTTGATTAACTTTTTTTTGGTGTCTCTGTTTTTTGAAAAGGCTGTCCATTAGTTGTGTTTTATGTCTGGTCTCTGTTTTTCGCTTAAATGTAATCAAAGTTTTAATCGCTTTTTTGGAATTCCGTAACATTTCGGACAAAAAAATTGTAATAATTTTTTTTCGGTTCAGTTTTAATCTGTTTTTAGAAATCACGTGATTTGTGTCAAAAAGTGATACAAATTTTTAGTTTTGTTTCGGTTTTGTCTCTTATCTCTTGGATTTGATTTAAATTAATTATACTTTTAATGGAAATCGAGATTCAAATCAAATTCTAATCCAAAACTCGTCTAACAATTTGGGTCTTATATCAGAAACTAATTTAAATGAAATCTTCATTTTTTTCGTCCAAAAGATGTTTTAATTTAGTGTTTAATGTTTTGCCAATAATTTTGGGGTATTTTTTGGGGCATTTGTTAACCTATTAAATGAAGAAAAGATGAAGATAAGAGCATGATGATTTATTAGTTCAATTTATTTGCCTAAATTCAATTCAATTCAATCACTAAATAAGTCAATTTATTTTACGGTTGAATGAGCTCGATCAAATTTGGAATTTTCTCATTCAAATTGATTTGAACAATTGATAGTTCTTAATTTGTAAATTAACCTTGTTCATTCAAACACATCCACATACGCACATCCACACAAACTCGTGGAAAGTTTCTCATAGAGAGAGAAAAAAAATTGGTTTTCACAATGGGTTTAATGTTTTGTCGGAATGCGCTTTCGTGCAAATTATGTTTTGGGCTGTGTTTATGGCCTAGGACATTTCGTGCCAATTGTTTTTTTTGAGCAAGGCATACTCAAGGCATACATTTCGTGTGATTGTGTTGATTAATGCAGAGATTAATTTTGGTTTTCATATTCCTCTCCATTCTATCATTTTTTGTGATGTTTAAGAACTCATTAATTCAAAACAATGTTCATCAGGAGAGTTGATATTCATCTATGATGTCGTGGGGGTAGTCAAGCAGGGGGTCAACCGTTGGGGTGATATATTCGCTAAGCTTTGCGGAAAAAAATGTATGAATTTGTTTCTGATTAGAAAAAAATATGTTGTAATCTGTGAATCACGACTAAAATATTTGATTGATATTGTTACCAAGGTAATTTCCACTCAATTTTCCAATGCGCAACAGACATGCATCGCAATAATAATTTATCCCGGATATGGTTACTTGAACATTTTGTTTTGATGAATTAGGCAATTTTCAAATGAAATATTTGATTGACTACCTTGGTCATTGGTGGCCCGAATGTTCAATAATCACTTCATGACTAAATTAAGTCGTGATCCGCAGTACTATTATCTTACGTTAAACTCATGGCGTAGTCACTACGCCATCCACTCCTAAATAACGGCTAAACACTGTGTTTTGCCCTTCAATTTCCTCATGTAATGTAGGAATAGCCACAAAATTAGCCTTTCCTTAATTGAACTGATTTTTACTCATTTTTTTTGGACAGCAGTCAAAAAGTCTATTGAATTGATAAAACCTGTCAGACATTGAATTAAAGTGTTTTTTCATTGAAGTGCCAAAAGTTTAAGGAATAGACACAAAAAGCTTCTCAAATAAGGAGTAAAACAAAAATCAATTGATTTATAGTTTGATTTGAAATTCAGTCCTCATTTTCCAAACAAATGATTGAAAAATTATAATTAATGTGAAATAATTTGAGGAATAAATTGTGAGAAAAAGTTTTTCGATAATCACTTCATAACTATTTTTCTTTTCAATTCAAATAATTTGATTCCAGTTTTTTTTTCGTAATAATAAACAAAAATTAGTTATAATTACCATTAGTTTAGTGGTCGTAAGGTTTTCCTCGACTTATCATTTTATTAATTATCTGAGACCTGAAGAAAAGGTTTGGTTTCCTTAAGAAGAAGGGGTCGTCAGAGCCATTGAAAGGGCTGTAATCCCTTCAATTGGTTCAATGATATATCGATTGAATAAATAATTTATTATAAATTGAAGAAAAGAGTCGAGACTTTTATTTAAATAAAAGAATTGGTTATAATTTTGTTGTTTTGCTGTTTCAATAAATATAAGTATTAGTCCTATCATTAAATTCATGGCTTAAGCAGAACATGAGATTTCAATTGAAATTCTGGTTTGGTTTTTGATTTTTTGCTCATTTTTTTGTTTAGTTATTCTTCTTATGAAATGTTATTTTCGTATTTGTGTTTCTCGTCCGACCTTTCAATAGGTTTACTGAAAAAAAAACTCTTCAACTCTTCTCGATATAAGTCGTTTGTGAACTTCGATCGCATGAATCAAAATATGAGTTCAAATAACAAACCAAAGAAAATAATGATAACAATAATAAACTCATTGATCAATGAATTGCTACCGAAGTTTAAATAACAAGAAGAATGAAAAACTGTTTTTCCTTTAGACTCGTGTCTGAAAAAAAACGTAGATATTATTGTTGAGAATAGAGTCCCAATAAAATCCAAATGCAATTATATTTTTTGGCAAAACTCTATTTTCTGTACTTCTTTTGGACTGCTTTTTGTTTTTGTCCTAAAAATTGATTCTGAGATCAGATAAGGATTTTATATTCCAGTCATAACACAGAAACAAAAATAACATAAAAAATAATAAAAGAGTTAGTGTTTAGAAAAAATAGTGAAATCTTCTCTTTATTTAAAATTTATTTTCACAATATTTTTGTTATTAAAAATGTTTATCTCGAATATCAGTTGAAAAAACAATAAAATCAATTCTTGTTTTCCTGAAAAAACCATTTTTATGGTTGTTTTTCATCAGAATTGCAAAAATAGTTTTCCCTTACATTGTATTGTCTGTTGAATTGTGTGCAAAAAAAGTTCATTAAAACTCATGATTTGTATCCTGGGATACGTTAACACTGGTTATCCCTTGGTGATATCACCCATGGTTAAATTTGTATTTTATGTGAGACAATAAAATTTTATTTGCCTCGGGATTAGACTTAGCCCTTAAAATACGAGCACTTTTTTCAAATCCAGGATTTTGTGGATTATTTATGTCATCAATGAATAAATAAAACATAAAACCAATAGAAAACAAAACAAGAAAAATTGAATCGAAAAACACCCAGTGATTAATGAATTGAATATTTTATGAAAAATAAAAGACCGATATTTCAAAAGGATTTTTAAAATCAATAAACCAATCGATTGAACGAAAAGCAAATAAAGAAATAATTGTTTTTTCTTTCCTATCGTTTCGTTTTTCGGGATCTAAAAAGAAAAGAAATATATCTAAAGAGAGAACCAGTTTTTAATTGCTTTAAAAATAGTTGAGATAAGTATTAAATAAATTGTTTTCGAGGCAAATGTTGAACCAAATAATGGCTATAATGAGATAATAACCGAATGGAAACTGAAAACTACAGTTCAATGAATCGATTTTAGAGATAGAGATAACGAATCGAAAGTTTCTTATCTTTGTTTTAAAACAAAACCCATTTTTCTAAACAAATATTTTTAATGTCTTTTCCGGATAACTATTATTTTGTGTTCAGAAGAAAATGTTTATCAAAATTCAAATTTTTAACACTTTAGGCGCTTAACGATTATAGCTCTTTTTTTTTATTATCGATGAGATGTGCAAGGTGTGGGCAGCAACTAGCACAAAAAATTCTTGTGATTTATCTGTCATTTATCCTAGTTAAATCAAAATATTTGTGCGAAAATCAAGATATTTGATTGATTCCCAAGTTTTCTATGATTTCAATTGAAATAACAGTAATTTTATTATTGTTTTGCTTTTTATTTAAAGTCTTTTTTTGTTGTTAAACATAAACTCAAAAAACATAAAAACGCCAAATATTTTCACAACAAAAAATGTTTCACTCATTACTTGAGTCAATTTTGGTAACCGTATACAGATATTTGAACTAGATCTTTCAATTTACCCACATGTGTCTGCCTGTCTTTATTGAAATTGATTGAGCTTGCTACTCTCTAATTTCAAATGGTTTTCTCACTCTATTAAAGTTTGAAACAAAATTCGTTTTCCTATTCCTAATAACTTTTAAAATAAGTTTTTAAAAGACAATAACATCGGGAGAGGGAGGGGAGAGAGAGAGAGAGAGAGAGAGAGAGAGAGAGACCTAATCTATTCATCATTAGTTCAAAAAACTGTTATTTTTCATCAGAACTGAGTTATGATTACGTATTTGTGAACTAAATTTACAAGAGATTGAATGCAACCAAAAGTTGTTTTTTCTCATAATTTTTGTTGTTTTGTTTAAAAACCTTTTTATTATTATTTAAAGATTTTATGGTTCAACACATTTGAAGGAAAAACTATTTATTGCGAAAATTAATGGATTTTTTTGGTTTTGAATTGTTGTTATTCCTGAGCCCTGAGCCGTTAGTCTGGGTTTCTGAACAAATCTATAACATTTAGGTAACGAACCGAACATTAATCAGGTTTTTAGTGTCAAAACTTATTGTTCTCTCAAAACTAATATTGTTTTCAATGAGTTTATGATTTTATTTTTTAATTTAAAAGTCTTTTTAGGAAAAAGATTGATATCTATTAGTGGTTTGAAAAATAATATCTAATTAAATGTTTTTTTTCCCCGAAGTTGTGCTCAAAATCCAATGAAAAGCTAATAAATTGGATATAAAGACAAAATTGAAAAAAACGTTTTATAAATATAGGTATTAATTAATCATTAGTTTTGAGTTTTGGACAATTTATTTGACAATAAAATTATGTCATAATTTAGTGAACCGACAAAATAAACTATAATTAAAACCAGTTCTCAATTAGAGGTCAACATAAATAAAATTTTGATTCAATTTCTTTGATTCAAATTAATCCAAAATTATATCAAATTTGAGTTATAATTAAAATTTAAAAATATTCTAATCTCTTGTAATTCAGATTAAGTTTAACGACATTGAAGTGAAACGCTTTTGAATTAAAGAGGGAAGTCCTCCAACAACTCAGGACAGTTACCCCTCCTATTTTTGATTGAATCAAAGGTCTTCTTCAATGTTTTGCCAACTTTTCGCTCCTTTTTTGTCGATTAGAAGCGTTTAATCTTAAATATCAGTCAAACAATGGACTGATTTCTTCTCTCTCTTCCTATAATTCATTTAAAAGTTATATTTCTTTTCTGAAGGTTTTCAAACACTTTTTGCTGACTTTGTATTGAATTTATTGTGTAGTCTCTTTGCCGGAAGCCTTTTCAACCCTTTCCTCAAAGGCTTTTCTTAACAGAAGAACTAATAATTCATTTTCCAGTTCTTGAAATTATGGCTCAATTTCTATGTTAGCGACAAAAAGAGATTTTTTATTTCACATGACATTCATTTTTCATAATACATGTCTTGGATCTGATTTTGTTGATAAAAATCCAATTTTTTACGGATGTCTGCGAAGAGTGAAGTGAAAAAAGTCTCTTTTGTAACCGATTTTTATTTTTGTCGTCCTATCGATAGACACTCATTATGTTTGAGCCACAGATCCGTGAATACTGTCTTTTAGGACAAGATTTTCAAGCGATTCGCAAATTATATGCATTTCTCTCAGAAAAACATTTCACTAATTACTTGTCTCTTCAAATGAGAGCTTTTTTGTGAGAATTTTTTTCTCCGGTTTTTTTTGCCATAAATTGAGGAATATTTTGATTACATTCTCATTATTTTCTGAGAGTTTCACTAATAAAAGTCAAACTCAATTATAATTAGAGTTTCTTTTAAACTAATGGAAAGTTTTGACTTAAAAAAAACAATCCATTGTTTTCTTGGGAAAAATATTTGAGAAAACAGTTTAACTGGGATTCAAGAGAAGTGGAAATTAATTAAAGTTTATTAAACTTTTGGCTCCAAATATAAGTCAAGCCTTAATAGTAGTAATAATTAGAATTTGAATAAAATAACATTTAGTTTAATGTTTTTGAATGAGTTTTATTATAATTGTTAATTAAAATAAAGTGATTTTCATTTATTGCATGTTATTAAAAGTGAATTTGAAATTTCTATTCAATTTTTTTCTACTTTTGCGGTAAAAAAAAGGTTTTCTATTATTTCAAATTTCAACTACAAATGCGTTGGCTTTCAGTTGAAAAAACATTTAAAATTATTTTTAATTTTAATATTTGTTTGAATTGTTTTTTGTTTTGATAGACGAAAGCGGAACGTCTTTACCGACAAACAGAAAGACTAAGACTTTTTCCGAAATCCTTAACGAAAAGGCGAAGTCCGGGCAAAGGATTGGATATAATTTGCATAAATATCTCGACGGAGAACTCGAAAATGAAAACGACATTAGATTTGATATCAATTCCCGAAATTATGGTAATTATTATCAATTTTTTTCAGTTTTAACTTAACCTCCAAATCGATTAAAACGTCTATGAATTGAAGGTTAGACTAAAGCTCTAACTCTAAGGGAAGTATACCTTCCCTTAATTGGAAGTTCATTAAGAAATTCAGTTCAAATCAATTCAGAGATATATTTATAGCGTTTTGTTTTGTTTTTTAATCAAATTTTCTCTGAATTTATTGCTATTTATTATCAGTTAATGTAATTTGAGTTCACATTTGGCTGAAATACCTTTGAATTAGTTTTCCTATAATTCGATAATAACTAGACTTTTGATCTGAAAATTATCGAAAACTATTCTCTCGAAGGCTTTGAAACCTTTTTGTGTATAAATATATATCTTTTTTATTCATAGATATCACAAAACAATTCGCAAATATATGACTGAAGAGTGTATTAATCTATTTATGAATTGTTTTATTGTTTTTGACGAAATCCCCGCAAAAAAACTACAATTCATTTTTGAAAATTAATATCTCTTTCCTCTAATGGTTTTGTTCTCATACCATAAAAATGAGTTATGATTAGTAAGACTTGAATTCTGGTTATCTTTTTTATATCATTCATTACTATATATACGAAACTATGGGATAGTATTCTCTTGTTTTTAAACATAAACTAACGAAAAAAATAGACAACCCTTTAATGGTTTTATTTATTCGTTGACATTGTTTTGTAATAATATTTTTTTTTTGAATTCATTTACAAAACATTACTTTCTATGGCTTTCCTTTGATTTAAATATTTGTTTTGCTTATTGTGTTTCGATTTAGTAATGAATACATAAAATCGTAAAATAATTTCAAAAACTATTTCATAATTAAGACTCTATTCTGTGTTATTACAAACTCAATGTATAATTCATTTTACAAACTATTTGTTAATATTTTTTACTTTTTCTCTGAATTTAATTGAAATATAGACTCGAAGTATAATAACGACAAGAATTCTGGCGATAATATGAATGGAGATAACCATAGGATTGGGAATAAACACAATAACCATAACAACAATAATAATAATATAATTAATTCAAATCATAGTATTAACGAGAGGTCCAATTTGGGGGACGTTATAGTATTTGATACATCGCTTCTCGAAGAGTTCAGTCATAAACAACAGGAGGACAGTAGCGAAGACTCCTCTATTGTCGACATCACATCCAATTGCCAACAGTTTAACGAACAGAAGAGCAATAACTTTGAAAATAACTCTTTTAATAGCGGTTCTGGTGATCAACAAAACGACAAATCGTTTAAAACTAATAAAAATAATTACGACTTCAGTGACGACACAAATGGTAGGAATGGAGACAACAGTAGTGAAGATGTTTTGACATCCGATAGGGTTAATGTCGATATCAAGGACTGGAAACAAGAGAACAGTCAAAGGGATAATGTTTTGCTGTATTTGTTAAAACAAGAACAGCATAACCAACAAAACCAGAGCCAAATGTTTACTGAAGAAGACATGAGTCATCTCAACAGCAGTTACGACGCAGAAGACGACGAGGAAGACGACGAAGAACTGGAACGGCTTCGGTTGGAACAGGAGAAGAGTTTCAGAGCAAAACTGTCCGCTTTTGAGACTTTGGCCAAACAGGAGAACCACAACAACATTAACATCAATAGGGCTAACAGTAAACCAAAGCTAAGGGATGAGAACAAACGACAGCCCCCGGCCCGGGAAGACCTCATTCACAGCGAACAGCAAATTAAGGAAAGACCTATTGTTGGACTCTATGGCGTCGGACACTTCAACGACAGCGAAGACAGTGAAGAAGGGATTAACGCACGGATACAACAGTTGCATATCGAGAGACAGAAAGCCCAGCGCCCGACCCCTCTTAGTCTGAACGGACAATCAGCACAACCGCAACAATTGGCGCCAAATGTTGTCTATCAGTCACAAAACTATAATCAGAATCCTTCGGTGACATCCCCTCAAAGCCAACCCCGCCCTCAGTATGAGCAGCAACAGTACTATTTGATGGATGAGCCCATTGCCAAACAGACGACACCAGTGAAAAGTCCTCAACCGATACGCCCGCAGCCGACTGTCCAAACAGTCCATAAACAGCCGACGCAACTGCCATACAAACCACAGCCCATTCAACCACAAGAGCACCTGTATGTCAATCAGAAGCAGCTCTTCAGTAATCAAAATCCAAACCCAAACCAATACTACGAACCGATTGAATCTCATCAAAGGTTTGTCGCCATTCCTGACCTCTTTTATGGCAATTATCTCATAATTGAATCCATTATTTCAGATACGGTTCCGAATATTATGACTCGACTTACGATACGACACAACAGTTGTCACAACCAATACCGCAACCGATAGCCCAACCCATACCACAATCGCCAGAAAACGGAGGGATTCAGTCAAATGTGGGAAAGGAGGGGAACTATACATCTCCTCACAACCAATATTTATATTACCCGAAGCCTTACGCGAGTAAAGCAAACAAACAAATACCGGTCCAAAAGCCAGTTGTGTCGACACAACCACATAATTCTGTTCCCATTCAGAGGACAGTCCCGCAGACGAAACCCCAGCCAAGTGTTAAGCCTCAGAAGGGCTACAATCAGAACCATTGGTTAATACAAGAGGCCGAACACCGGCGCCAAATGGCGACAATACCGGCCCCGACATCGATACAGCCGTCAACAGTGTCGGCCACTCAGAGACCGACGACCACAGCGTCGGTCCACAAGTCGTCGCCGACTCCGCAAAAGGGTATGCTTTCGGTGTCCGGAAAGAAGAAGTGTTCCTCTTGTGGCGACGAATTGGGCAGAGGGTGCGCCGCAATGGTTGTCGAGTCCCTATCCCTCTATTATCACATCAATTGCTTTCGTTGTTCCGTTTGTAACATTCAATTGGGTTTGTATTCAATTTGTGTTCAATTTTTAGCTATAATTTTGTTATTATCCATAAAATTGACGTTTTATTGAAGTTTTCATTCAATCAAAAGATTTTAATCAAAGAAAAAAATGTTTTAAAACTATTTTTAAACTGATTTTTAGGTAACGGAACGGTTGGCACAGATGTTCGGGTCCGCAATCATAAGCTTCACTGTCAGAACTGTTACTCCAATGATGAGGGTATGCCTACCCTTCCATTCAATGCCTTATATTTATCTAATCTCTGATCGATTTTGATTGACATTAACTCTAATTATAAAACTTTTTTTTCCATTCAATTGATTGACAGCCGGTCTTAAGTTTAGTCGCGTTTAACCGAAAAAACTCCATTAAAATTGATTTTGGTTTCGAAGAAATCGATTTACTTATCATTAAATGCCATCAAAAGAGACGTCTTTTATCATCAAATCATCGAATGAATACATTTTCTGATGTTTTTTCTCTTCTGAAGAATATATTAAACTAATGATTATATTTAGACTTTGAATAGATTTTAAATAATTATTTACACATTTATTGTCAACAAATTATATATAAAAACAAAATATTTACCACTAATTGAGTGCAAAAAAAAACAAAAGACAGACAAAAGACGCCCCGATTTGTGACTTATTTTTAAATCAAACTCTTAGTTATGTTTTTATATCGACTTTTATATCGACTTTTAGTGCAAAAAACTGTTAAAACTGTTGAATCAATTGATGGAAACCCACACAAAATCATGTTATCTGACGATAATTGATAGCAACCCTTGATTTTAGATCAAAAGCAATACTTTTTTTGAGAGATATTTCGTAACTTATGATAAGATTTAAACCCTTTTTTCAATATTAAAGTTAAGTATTACTGAGATATACATCAAAACCCATTAATGACTAATGTTTTTGAGTTTTCTTTACGTATTTACCGCTAATTATTGTATTAATAATTAATTTTAATGAGAATTAATGTGTTTTTAATATAAATTAATAATAATTTTTAGAGAAAAAGTGTTCAGAAAAATAGTTTTCAAAACTTTTTTTTCAAGCAATCGATTAATCGCTGTGTTATTGAAGTGAATGAATCAATATTTGATAAAATCTTTTTTTACATCAATTTTTTCAGACATTTTTTGTCTAAAACTTTGTTCAACTGATTTGTACTCTAATTGTACGCATATTTTGTGACTTAATTTCATTTTGTATTCAATTATTTGTTTTAATTAATTAAAAAAACTTTTAATATAAGACTTTTTAAGCAAATAAAATGTTTTGCAAACAAAAAAAGTGTCTCTTTTTCTTCGCTTCTTCTTCGGTTAAATCAAAGATGTTTTGGTCTTTTGATACAATTATTCGATTCTTTGGATAATTGTCGCCATTTTTGAGGTAATTATAAAACAATTTGAATATAAATCTATTAATATATATAATACGAAATAAATATAAAAATCTGTGGATTTATGGATCAGTTAGTGTCGTTCCCCGACTTATAGGTGTACTCCAGGGCTGAGGAGACGGTCCTCATGTCGTGTTCGATGGCTTTGGACCAGTTCTGGACGTCTCCCAACTGTTTGACCGCTTTATTGAAGGACGACATCAATTGTAACCATTGATTGACTGAACGCTCGAATTGAGTCACATTTTGGACCAATTGTTTCGCCTCTGAATCCAATTTCCTCTGATTTATGTAAGTCTTGGCGACTCTTAAGATAATTGTCAGACAATTGAGTAAATTGTTTATTGATTTGAAAATTTGTTTTACCCGTCGTTTAAGTGATTGACTAAACTTGCGGTCAATTCTTGGGAACTATTGATCGCATCGTTTCGTTTGGCCTCTGATTTGGACATCGATTAAGAAATTGATTAAAATATTTGATTAAAATTTGAGCCAAAATTCAAACCTATTTCCGCTTTTTTCTCGTTTTGTCGGTTTTGGTGGTCTTTAATGATTGCGGACAACATTTTTGTCGTTAATTTAATTCAAAAATCAATTAATTATTTTTGAAATTAGTTTTTGTTTTGAATTTCAATAAAATGTAAACAAAATTAAAGTCAAAATATATTTCAATCGTTTGAACAGATGTTTGGAAAAACGACTTAACTGTTTGCTGTCATCTCATATGAGTTAAGCCTTTCTTGTTTTGTTTGAATTTGATTAATGTCTTTGGTTTTCAATAGATAGAGCTCTTGGTCTACAATAAATTTTAGAATTATACCTTGACTCAATTAATAAGATATAGCAAGGATAAAATTGATATTTAATCAAGCTAATCCACTTTTATTGAAATAAGTATTAGAATAATTTAGATTCTGGTGATTTTCATTTATATAAATCAAGGTACTTCGAAGTTGTAGTCGATGTGGAACTCGGAGTTGTCGAAGAGGTTGACCCGTGGCTGTCAGTAGTGGTCGTCGATCCTCCCGTAGTTGTCGGGGCTTTAGTAGTGGTAGTAGTCGTTTCACTGGTAGTGGTTGTGGGGGTAGTCGTCGAAGAAGTTGACGAATGGCTACCAGTAGTGGTGGAACCACTCGTAGTACTCGGTTTGACTGTAGTTGTAGTTCCATGTGTTGTGGTAGTGCTCGATGTGGTCGACCCTCCCTTAGTAGTTGTGGGGGCACTGGTTGTGGAGATTCCGTGTGGGGTAGTAGTGGGCGAATGAGTTGTGGTAGTGCTCGATGTGGTCGACCCTCCCTTAGTAGTTGTGGGGACACTGGTTGTGGAGGTTCCGTGTGGGGTAGTAGTGGGCGAATGAGTGGTAGTAGTCGTTCCACTCGAAGCTTTTGTGGTGTTCGCACTGGTGGTAGTCGGCGCTACTGTTGTTGTTGTGTTAGAGTGGGAGGTCGTCGGGGAATGGGTTGTAGTAGAGGTTACGCTTGAATTAGTAGAACTAGTCTTAGCGGTAGTGGTAGGAGAGGGTGTAGTCGTCGATGCATTTGAAGCGGTTGTGTGGTTCACACTGGAAGTGGTCGGATGGGGTGTTGTAGTCGTGATGTTAGACGAGACTGAAGATGGAGTCGTTGTGTTTAATGCCGTTCCATTGGTTATCGTTGAATTAATCTTGGTTATATTTGTAGTGATTGGGACGGGAGTAGTAGTGGTAGAGTTGGCCGCTATTGTTGTCGACGAGTGAGGAGTAGTCGTGCTTTTAACGGGGACGGGAGTAGTGGTGGGATTCAAAGGATGTGATGTTGTGTGGGGAGGGTTTTCAAGAGAATTGGCGAAAGCATACAACAAATACCTCGCAATTGACTTATACTTCGGTTTAAATGAATCGATTTTAATGTGAGACAAATCGCAAGACTTGACCTCTTCTTTGGACAGACTCCTGAAGTAACTGTACATCATTTTCACCACTAAATTCATAAATGTCTTGAGACTAGCCTTTGCGTCACAGGGAGGTAACTCTGCTATCATCTTGGTTAACGTTTGATTGTAATAACTAAACAAGTTCAGAATTCATTCAAAGCTATACATTGAATTTGGTATGATTTTGGTTCAAAATAAGCTTGGTGTTTGAAATATGACTTACCAAGATATTGTTGAGGGAGAAACACTCTTCTTGGGATCAGTTGCGTCTTCGAGGGCTGACAAGAGTCGGAGGCGATGGGGAATCATCAGATTTACGTTGCTGTTGATGACCTGGAACTGTTTGACAGCATCGTCCAATAGATCTCGATCATTGCAGTAGTTGTGCCAATACCTAATCAATTCGTTGTCGTAGAGCCTAAAGAAAGTTTGAACTTGGTGGTTGTGCTCGTATTTGTGGAATACAAAGTTCAGAGCTTTCATCAAATTCTTGCTGTAAGTGCTGTTAATTACAAAATAATATTTGAAATCCAGTGTTGAAAATATAACATGGTAAGATTTGTTACGTGCACACTTCTTTTTGGAGATCAGAGACCCATCGCGGATAGAGATGGTCCGGATTACCGATTCGCTGCAGGTTTTCAAAAATATCATCAAACTCTTCCTCATCGATGAGATGGTGTGTTGCTGATGCGACCAAGGCACAACCTGTGTGAATAAGGGTGTAAAATGGTCTTGCTCATTTAATAATTTATTTGATTCTTACAAACAACGAGAAATAAAACCGATATTTGTTTGGAAGTCATTCCAATAGACTTTCAATTAAATTGAATTTTGATTAAATGGACGAAAATATAGCTCTAAATAAGTGTCAGTCCATACGGTTATCAAATGTATGTAAACGTAAAGACTTAAAGACTCTTTGGAATCAAATTTCAATTAAACTAAATTCGAATAAAAGTAATGTAAAGATAAGGCAATGTATTAAGCTGGAAAATGACCAAGGTCACTCGATATTTTAGATTCAATAAGCTTGGTGATTCATACTGTTATTGACTTCAGCTTTAATGGATTATTGTAACATTCAATCTAAGAGTCATTCCCTTGTCTTCTCAGTTCGAGAATTAAATGACTCAAAAACAAGTCTTAACTCAAATCTTGTGATGAGTTTTGATAAACCGATAATACTTTTCCAGAAATCATGAGTCCAATCGACTCAGTGATCAAAATCCTAATCCTTTAAAATATTTAAATATAGAGATTAAAAGTGGAGTTATTTTTGAAAAGCTATAAAAACAATTTCAAAAACAAAAAATGAACTTATTTCAAATGGGTTGTCAAATTGGAAAGTTGGCAAATATTAGACAAATAATTGTAAATTTTTGCCGCAAAATGAGTTCAGTATTTTCGCCGAAATTGTCCGTAGTTTTGAACGACGATGTATTGCAACTCGTTTTGTCTCATTTGTCTGTCAAACAGTTATTCCGTTTGGAGACCACTTCTGAACAGTTCAGGCGTTGCGTCGATTACGCCCTCAAACAGAAGACTGGACTCAGATTAGGAAAAAAGTTTCAAAATATGAAGTGTTTCCATGAAAAGCACTCAACACGTGGCGGAAGTATCAACAAATCGGCTCCAATCAAATGCAATCAATACGACATAACCATTGAAGTCGACAAAGGCTTGAAGAGGTTCGGCACAATCCTCAGGAGATGTCCAAACCTCAAGACGTTGTATTTAAGTCAATGTAATCTCAATGAAGAAGTGTTTCAACTGATTGTCGATAATTGCAAACACTTGGAGTGTCTGACACTTTGCGGCACTTTTATCAGCAATGATATGGAGGATTGGGAGAGATTGGCACAAGTGATTGCAAGACTCAATCTGAAGCACTTGCAAGTTGTCGGACAGTTCCTCTATTTCAAAGAAGGAGACAACAGTTCGTATATTACAGACTTTTCGTCGCGAATCAATTATTTGGTCTCTTTGTGTCCGGCGTTGGAACAACTGACCCTCTATTGGTATTACAGTCCGATGGAGGACTTCATCAAATGTTTGCCAACAACTATTAAAACCCTGCATTTGATACGATGTGCGCGTTTGAAGGAGAATGACCTTGCCTTTTTCAATTCAGGCAATTTCCCGAATCTGAAAGAACTGAAATTAGACACCAATTTCTTCGGCCGAGGGTTTGAAACACAAATATTTCAATCGATTACTAAAAACCTATGTTTGGATCGATTCGAGTTTTATAGCGACAGAAGAATCGATACAATTCACTACTCAATGCCCTTACAACTCAAGAAACTGAAGATCAAAGTATACGAAAATGAAGTCTGGAATTGCTTCCCCTTACGAAAGATGGAGTGTTTGGTATCACTAGAAATGGTTAACCCGGTTCTAAACCCCGAAGATCTCAACCATTTGCTCCAATCATTGCCTAATCTACGGGATCTGACGCTTCGGAACTACCGATTCTCATGTATCTGCTATACCTCTGTTTTGGTCGATAAGTGTTGCGGTAATTGTAGTATCACTGCAATGAAGTCCATCTCAAAGCTACCGAACCTCAAGAGGCTCCGACTGTTCAGTATATCTGCCCATCAATTGCGAGGATTAAAAAACTTTCCGAAACTATCGGTCTTAGAGTTAACGGTTCCCTCATTTGATTACGAATTAATCAGTAGTTTATCCAAAGCCTGTATTGAGATCTGTTTGGCGAGAGGTTTGAAGCCGTTTACAGTCAAAAGTGATGAGAAATTTATCCAAAATCTGAAGTCATTTATTGTTAGACATTATGAAAAAGTTCCCAACAATTTGTGGCTATTTGTCAAAGAGTATCGACTAAAACGTATACATTATTATTGATTTCGACGAATAAATAAATATTTTGAATTTATTTGACATTTATTTGCATTTAATTAAAGGAATAATAAGAATAAAATAGAATAAAAAAAATTTCAAAGACTTAGTTTTGATTTCGAGTATACTCTTTCGTATCAATTCTTATCTCTGACTAATTGTTTGTTCAAATAGTTTCAGTTAACTATTGAATAGAAGCAAAATATCGATATTCATTAAACTTGTATTATTGTCTTATCATGGTTCTATTATTAAGAAAATGATAAGACTCATCGTATAATAATTATGACTTTTATTTATAAATTATAATAAATGTCGTTAACGTTAAACCAAATGATTCAATACATAACTTTTTCGGTGATTTTAATATTGATTTGGTGTCTGTTGTGGTCGACTCTCGGCGAAGAAGCCCTTCCACCGAACGGATCACTTTTCAACGTATTGTTACTTTTTGTTTGCGCACATATTTTGGGTCGATTGTTGTCTATCATCCGTTTGCCGCCACTCTTAGGAATGTTAATAATTGGGTTTATTTTTGGAAACTCTTATGACATGAATCTCAACCACAAGTTGTCATCAATTCTACGATCCATAGCTCTGGTCGTCATTCTATTGAGAGCTGGACTCGGAATAGATCCAAAAGTGATCCGAAAGTTAAGTGCCGTTTGTCTGCGTCTGTCACTCATCCCGTGTTGTGTCGAAGCCATAACTCTTTGTGTCTCTACTTATCTTCTGATCGGTTTTCCCATAGAATGGGGACTTCTTTTGGGTTTCATTGTGTCGGGTGTGTCCTCTGCGGTAGTCATCCCAGAAATGATAGCTCTTCAGGAGAGACAAATGGGAACCGATAAGGGAATACCTACTCTATTGATGGCGTGCGCCAGCGTTGACAACGTTATGGCAATCACTGGATTCGGTGTTTGTCTCGGATTAGTCTTCCCTTCGAACGCTTCAGTCGTTTGGAATATACTTAAGGGACCGGTAGCGGCACTGACTGGACTCGTTGGGGGAACTCTTATCGGACTATTTCTGTGGTTTATTCCGATCACTAATGAGTCAAACGATACCCAAATTGAAATACATTTCCTGCGAACAACTCTTTTATTATTATTCGGTTTGTTTGTAGTACTCGTCAGCACTTCATTGGACTTCGGGGGCGCCGGTCCTCTCGGATGCCTCGTCTTATCGGTGACCGCTTCACTCAAATGGAGAGACAAACGATGGGATCAACCGATTCGTGAAGTTTTGAGATATTTTTGGATTATTTTCGAAACCCTTTTGTTTGTATTAATTGGAACTGAAGTCCAGATATCAAACCTAAGAGGGAATGACATCTTATTCGCAATTATTGCTCTTTTTATTGGTTTAATAATGCGATTGATTGTCACAACTCTAGTCGTATTCGGCGCTGATTTCAATCTAAAGGAAAAGCTATTCATCGCTGTGTCGTGGGTTCCGAAAGCGACAGTTCAGGCGGCTATCGGTCCCATCGCTCTCGATATGGCCCGACAGAGGAAAGACCCAAAACTCGAAGAATTGGCTAAATTTGTGCTGACTATAGCTGTTCTGTCAATCATACTAACGGCCCCTTTGGGTGCGATCGCCATATCATTGACTGCAGACAAATGTCTTAAAAAAAATTCTGAAAATAACAAAAATATTACCGAAAATTCAAATCTCGTCGATAAAAAAGATGAAGACTTAGAGAAAAAACCCATTTTATAGATATTAGACTCAAATTAAAACTTTTGAAATAATTGCATTTTATTTGAATATCGTTTTATTTTTTGTCCAATACTTTAGAAATGCGTTAATGAAGTCATAGGAAAGTCAGGCTCTCATCGGACAGTTGTCGACCCCTTTATGTAAATAAAATCTCATTCTTTTCCGCGAAAGAAAACCCTTTCCTCTGAATTAAACCTCACTTTACAAGACATGTAACGCCACTCAATGGGATTTCGAAGGGAAAAGAGAGGTTACGATACGTTTTACGGCTCTTTTCAAAATAAAATCTAAAACTTTTCAAACAATTGAAACAATTATTTAATTGATTTTCATATAATTTTCACAAAATTAAAAAAAAGTCAATTAATTATTGAATATATCCTCAGGTTTTCTAAAAATAACAATCAGTCGACCGGAGGTCGGCTGAGAGTGTAGTCGCAGACCCATGTCGTCCGATTTCAGAGATATTTTGTACAGAATGGAGGTTTTCTCTCTGTTGGTGCTGTGTTGACACCATAACAATCTCCAGAACTGATAACTGGAGCCGAATCTGCAGAAGTACTGTACCTTTAAAGGACAGTTAGGTTGAGGGCAATGCTTGAGTTATAGGGAATCACCACTAGAAGAGAAGTGAGGGTCAGAAAGGAATCACTAATCACTCAAATTATATCGGAGATATTGGAGGTATTGGATTCACAGCTCTAACAGAACGATAAGATCTGGCTCTTAGTGCTGTTCCTTTCCTGCACTCGTGAAGAGCCAGTAGTTTGTGTATCGCTCGGCACTGAAAGCTGTGGCCTATCCTTACATTTGATGATTTCGACACAAATTTCTGACTTTTCCCCTTCTGTTGATTCCCTTACCTCTGACGCCACTTTCCATGTGTTTCCACTCCTGTCTTGCATCCAATCGATGGTAGTTCTGAGGATTGGTATCTGTTTTGGTGTGAAACCTATGAATCTATTTACAGCTCATTTCAGAATAAAATCTAAAACTTTTCAAACAATAGAACCAATTATTTAATTGATTTTCATATAATTTTCACAAAATTTTCAAAAAAAGTCAATTAATTATTGATTAGATTCTTAAGTTTCACAGCTGAATTATACCGTGATCAAGGTCCTCTATTATGGACCAAATTAATTTTCATTCAACTTAAATAAGGAAAATTCTGTATAGATTAATTATGGCTTTCTAACACATGCTGAAAAATTTCTATAGAATTATAACTTAATTATGACTTTCGTTTACGCATTCCAAAATTCATTAATATGATCTATATTATTTTTTCACGATATCACGATAGAAATCATGAATTTATTGATTCAAAAAACAATTTCAATACTAAAGAAAAATTTATTTATAATTCAAATGAATTTATATTCAAATATAATTTCGGGATAATAAACAAAACTTGAATTTCAAATAAAATGAGTCGAATATAGAAAGTGAGTCATGAATTTGATCCAAGAATAATAATCCAGAAAAGGTGACGATTTCCATCAACTGGTTATCTTGATATCGAATAGTATTTACACATTCTTCATTTGATCTAAGTCATTTAATCACGATATCACGATAGCAATCATTTATGAATTAATTGCTTTTTGTTATTTCAAAATATATTTCTTAATATTAATGATATTTTTTCAAAATTCAATATACGTTTGAATTATTCAAATATTTGTTTTAAATTTTTGAAGAAAAAAATTTAATTTCAACGCAAATGAAGAAAGTGACGGATCGTGAATTTGATCCAAGAATAATCATACCGAAGAAATGGAGAATTCCCTCTTCGGGCCAACACTTCTACAGATATGGTTTATCTGAATACAGGAACGGCTGCACCGATCGCTCAAAACTATATCATCCTCTTTTGGTTTTCATAATACAATTCGTTTATAACATTAAATCTATATACTGTGCGCTCACACCTCAAAAATCAGACGATTTTCATTTATTTCTCGGTGATATCGGTTACTTCCTTGGTTTACAAATGCACATAAATGTACTAGTATCAATATTCTGCACAGTGAGTATTGTCTCACATCTGATCCATTATTACAATTATCGGTGCGGTAGAGGAGAGCCATATATGAATGTCTTCAATATGATGTCCGGAAAGATAACACCCCAATCGATAGGACTGACAGATGAGAAGATTATCAAAAAGCTATTGAAAGTATCGAGAATTAACTTGATGCTATTTGGAATGATTCGCGCTTTATTCCCAATCGTAGGCAATGCTGTCTTATTTCCAACTCTTCTGGTCAGAGACCAGTCGCTTAAAGCTCTTATAATTGCATTAATTCACTCAATACTCTTTGGTTTGAATATAATTTATGTAATCAATATAATATTGATTCAAATGTTTTATTTGTTTATAATCTGTTATTATCTGAAACTAAAACAAAGAGAAGTCAATAATTATTTGCGAAA
>JAQIXV010000465.1:0-34156 GCA_034700625.1 Tectocepheus velatus | reverse complement strand
TCTCTCTCTCTCTCTCTCTCTCTCTCTCTCTCTCTCTCTCTCTCTCTCTCTCTCTCTCATCCTAAAGTTCAGTTCCCTCCGAAATACAGTATTCTAGAGGAGCCGTCTATTTAGTTGCGTCGGAGGAGATGTATATCAATATTAAAGCCACTCTTTATAGCACTCTATGTAGTGAATGAATGGCAATACAAAAGAGAGAGAAAAAGAATATAATCACTATTTTCTCATTTTGTTGTGCAAAACAGTGTTTACATACAATTGTGTTCTCGACTTAAAATTCAAATCTTTTACTCCGAAACTATTCCATCAAAAATAGAAACGAAAAAAAATGATAAACAAATACTTCAAATCTCTTTCGATGATAATAGTGACGAAAATTTTGCATAATTTTTCGTTTAGAATATAAAATATCTGTAAATCTTTTCGGTCTTTCGGTATAAATATACAGTTATTTCAGTTGAATACTGAAAATCCATAGCAAATCAGGTCTGAAATCAGAGATTTTTATCATTAAAAAAACACTCGTTGTGTTCAAACTCCTACACAACAGTAATCCAGTCCTAAACTGCAATTTAATTGTTTGTCGACCGAAACAAAAGATATACAAATCATTTATAAAATCGATTTTAAAATTTAAAAAATTTAGTGATATTTTCATATTTGTAGAGACAATGGCATTGAATTGAAGCTCAAGTTTATGAAAATCGATATTTTCTGTAATTATGAGAATAATAATGAAAATTTAAGTTCAGTTGGCTTTCACTGAATTCATTAAACAAATATATAAATATAATGAATGTCAATGTTATTGCCATTTAACTACTGTTTGAAACGCAATCCAATCATTAAAGTCATTCTTCGGCATAAAAAATATCGATTCAAATAAGAAATTATTTCATTTTCTACGCATTTTTAGATCAAATAACAAATATTTTCTTTAAATTTCAGAAATTGTTTGAACTTAAAATTGATTCTTTCAAATAATTTTATTTGAGTCAAAAATTATCAGAATATTCGCATAAAACTCAATATCATAGAAATGATTGAATTTTTGTCGAAATACTTACCGGTTTTGGTGGTTATCATCAATTTGATGGTTGGAATCGAGAGTCGTTGTGGTTTCCCAGAGATCCCACATTTGGCCAAAAGTATTGAAAGCAAAGACTTTTTCGAAGAAGTAATTCATTGAAGACTTAAAAATCAAATTTCACTAAAATTGTATGTTTTAGGGGGAAAACCTCTCTATTGGTTGCATTGGAAGCGTAATCGTTGGTCAGAATATGAGGGATCACGTAATCCAATGTCGGAACAACACTTGGAACAGCACTTCTTTGCGTTGCTCTCAAGTTCATAACATATCATCCATTGATATCGGATCAGAAAATTCTGTGCAAAACACAAATCTGAAGGAAACGGAATTCCTTTACCTTTCGGACAACGATCTGACGACTTGTGTTCTCCTCAAAGAGGAAGAGAAATGGGTTTTGCATTTGTCTGAAGACAAATATGTTTCAAACGTTGCAATAATCGCTGCTTTTGTCGGAACCGTTGCCGAAAAGACTGACCATTCAATTGAAATAACGGTTAGTCTATCGAACGGACAGTTATGTCAGTTGGAAGAGAAGAAAGAGGGGCACAACTCTGCCCTTATATTTCTCATATATAAATGTGGAGACAGTCAGCCCTCAGAGAAAGTAAGTCTGGATCTGAAGACAAACCAAAACAGTATTAATGTCTGCGGTTTAGAGATCTTTACTCTAATGACTGACGACTGCGGAAAACCGGAAATACCTCTCTATTCGTATGCAAATCAAATGCGAATACAAAACGGGACGAAAATAGCGGAATACGTGTGCGCTAAGGGCTATCACATGATTGGCAGTCCGTTGCGAACCTGTACTCCAAATGGTCTTTGGGTGCCACACGAGCCCCCACTTTGCGTCCCTGAAGTCAAATGTATTGATTACAACGAATTTCATGAAAACTTTACCCTTGAGTACCGAGACTTTGATCTGTTCGGTAATGCCATTCCCGAAGTGTCGGTCATTGGCTACCACTGCGCCAATCGCTCTGAACTGATAGCCCCGCGAACTGAAGTCATTTGCCTCTCTGACGGCAATTGGTCTCAATTAGATTATACCCCCGAATGTCACCCAAGAAATCACGTTACTGTCGTTTTCGGTCACCATTTCCTTAACGATAAGCACTTGATATACTACGGGGGAGCGGGACTGACGGTACTCTTCGTCGGATCCTTTATTATTCTCTTTCATGTGAGAAGACTCGCGAAGAAGATATCGCGTCAGATGAGGGAGAGGTCGTACTACGAGCAGGAGAAGGCTTTACCTCATTATAGCAATGAATCAAACTATCAGGATATGACAAATTTATTCAATGGTCAAACCGCTGATCCATCGACTGGACCGCCGGCAACACTGCCTGCTGTCCAACAAACCGATCAAAAGTATTAAACTTTTCAAACTTTTCACTACATTTCAGATATTATTTTAAAATTAAAGCAAAAGTAAGGTTTGTATGACTTTTGGCTCAATATATTTTAAACATAAACACAAGTCATTTGATTTGAACCAAGGTTTAAGTTTCAGCGAATCTCGTCAACAATAAATTGGTCGACAGATTGGATGACCTTGCATCTTTCAATTTCAAGTAAACTTAAGGAATAAGCTATTCTTCAATTAGAGCATGCATCACTGATGAGTATTAGATCACACATGCCCAAGGTCGACCGATTTAGGGGGTAATAGGAGGGGGTATTTTTGGCTTTGACCTTTGGAGGGGGTAGTAGGGGGGGGGGGTGTATTTTTCAAAACTTGCCAAAGCTATTTCCAAGATGGCAGACCGAAAATGGCGTCTAAAACACAAAAATGGACGTTTTCGGGCTATTTTCGGTTTAAATTCGATGTTTTTCGACTAAATTATGCTTAAATTTTCCTTAAATTAGTTTAAATCCAGTCATTTCGGCCAAATTACCGAAAAAATGGCCGTTTTGTCTTTTTTTCACCTCCACCTCAGGGGGGGGGGGTATTTTCAGAATTTTTCGAGTCAGGAGGTGTTTTTGTTTATACCCCCCTTGGGCATGTGTGGTATTAGATGTCAAATTATCAAAAATATGAATCCACTCCTTTAGTCATCAACTGTGACGTGCAAGGTACTTTTTTAACTTGATTAATTAGTAGAGAACACTGTTACTTCTAATTACTGAATTAATTTCGGGTAAAATATATGCGTACCTTGCTCATCTCTCAATTAATAACTAATGGGCATGATTTACAAGGTATAATTTTTGATAAATTGAAATCTATGAACACGAAATACATAAATTAGAGGATATTTTTCATATTTTCAAATCTATAATAATAGTTAATTTGTCCTTTTTCAAAATAGTCAATTTTTATTTTGCTATCAATTGTTTGCATTTCGTACTCAAATTAGTCAATTAAAGTGAACTAATTTATAATCAAAGTATTAAAAAAAGCAAAAATCTAAATAACTTTAAAATAATTAAATCACTCATTAATTAAATACTTACAAAATTATTACTGAATTTAAGACTTTTTTAATAGTTTTCCTAAAATATAGAATCACTTTAAAATGAATACAAGTTTGTTGTTATTCTCAGGAATTAAATCATTAAAAATGGAGAAATATTTATTGAAATTATCAAAAATATTTCAAATGAATCAATAATTTTAATGAATCGAAAGAATTTATAAAATCAAATAAAAATCAATACAAGTGTTGAGAAATATGTTTCACAAACAGAAAGTATTTTTAAATTACATCAAAAGTTGGGTAAAAATTGGTTTAAAAATTTGAAAAATATCTGAAAACAAATGTTAAGACAAAAGGATTTATTGGAAAAAATAATTTTTAAAAAAAAGTTTGAAAAATACTAAACATTACAATAAAAACTTCATTTTCTGTTCAATTAATTAAAGTTAAACTCTTAACAAAAGCTTCATTTGATTTAATTAATAATTATACCTAAATATTGATATAAAGGGCTGTAAGAGAGTGAGGAGTGAGTGATAGATGTGAGCAACGATTTTATCAGTTATTTCAACACTTTTTCAAAATATTAGTTTTTGATAATTAGACCGAAAGCGACGAATCGATGAATGTTTAGAAACATATTAAGCGCTATAATCGACACGAAATTCATTGATTCAATTCATCGTTGAATTGAATCAAAAATTCAAATATTTAATTGAATTGAGGATCAAATTGAGGATCAAAACAACAATAAATGACATTTTATTCTGACCTAAAATGCTTGTGTGACCTCTAATTCAATCCAATCGTTCAAATCTTTTAATAAGTTATTTAAAAATTAAACTAAAACTCAATGTTTTCAACATTTCATTACTAATAATAAACTTTTCATTTGATTCATAAATATATTAAATTATATTAATTTCTATTCAGAATAAGAAAAGATTTTTAGATTTGATTTGATATTAGAATCCAATGAAAGGTTTGCCTTAAAAGTCAAAACAGACGACATTTGACATTAAGAGAGAAGATCTGAAAAATTCAATCAAATTAATAAAAAATTTAATGAAATAAAGAGGTCATACCTGTTATGGTTTGTTCTTGACTTTTAATGTTTGAAACATTTGTCGAAATGAAAGCATTGGATGTGACGTGATTTGAGTTGAAGACGTCCTCCATATCGGTTGGCGTCGAATAGTTTAAGTTAATTAATTGATCTAAAGATTGGTTGCCTTCACGTCCCGCTCCAGAGCTGACAGCACTCATACTATTAATATCTAACAAATTATTTTCTAATCTCTGATCAGTTCTGAAAAATTAAATAAAACCCATTTAAAGTGTTTTTGAGTACTCTAATCAAAAAGGGAGTAATACCTGAAATTTTGGATATGAATGTTATTATTGTTGTTGAGATGAGAGCCATTGTGAGTCGAAACACCATTACTTTGGTCTGACTTCCGATTCTGGAGAACAGCTCTGTTCACATCTTCAACCAAATCAGGTTTTGGATTATTATTGGCCACAGAATTACTTATATCACTGGCATTGGTCTTGAAAATGACCAAATCTCCTCCCATTTGCTCATTTTTAAGCATATTTTGATGATTTTTCGACACTTCTCTCATCTTCTCTGGAGTACTACTATTCGAGTGGTCCGTCAGCTGTGGTTCAGGAGTTTCATTGGGAGAAGCCGTCGGAGAACTCCCGCGAACTGCCGGTGCTTTTCGAGTTCGACTCATAATAGCCTCCAATTTCTAGAAAATAAAAATTGAAAAATAATTGCGAAAAACAAATTGAATACCTTTTTTCGTTGAAGACGTTCCTCTTCATCGCGTTTGAGTCGTTCCTCTAACTCTATTCGTTGTTTTTCAGCCTCTTCTTTGGCTTTACGTTCTTTTTCTTCTCTTTCAAGTCTTTGTCGCTGTTCTTCAGCTTTGCGTTTGTTTTCCTCTTCTTCTCTCAATCGGTTGTCTTCCATAGCCTTTTGAAGCCTTTCCTCTTCAACTTGTCTTTGAATGGCAATGAGTCTGATCTGTTCCTCCTCTAACTTAATCTGTTCCTCTTCTTCTCTTTTGATGCGTTCCTCTTCTTCTTGTTTTTGTTTTTCAATTGTGAGTCGTTCTGCTTCTGCCTCTCTCTCTGCCTGTTCTCTGGCCAGTCGTCTCTTTTCAGCCATCATTTTCTTGTAGTCCTCTTCAGACAATTCTCTTTTATTGAAGGCATTGGAAGGCATATCAATATCACAATTATCTGGATTTGGAGACTCAGACGGAGATCTTTCCGCGGAATTTGGCTCAACTGATGGCACAGGAGTTTCTTCACTTTGTTTCTCGGGAACAACGGCTGCAATTGGCTTCGGTTTTATGCTTTTAATATTACCATAAGTTTTGTCGCTCAGACTCATGTCAGAAGTCGACTGTTTGATAGCTTTTCGGGCCAAAGCGGCCGCCTTTACGTGAGCCGGTTTTCGTGGAGGGGTCGGCTTTAAAGTAACTGTTGAGTCAGAGTCAGGCGATACCAATGATAGGGGTCGTGGAGTACCGCCGACGCTGCGAGTCCTGTTTGGACGCATTGGAGTCGTTGAATGAGTCTTATCGTGGGGTCGACTATCTCTCGCCGCAGATACGTCTTTGTCCTCCACTTTCTGTTTGACAGCATAAGGACTACCAATACTGAGAGGTCGGGGCTTTCGTGGAACTGCAGGTTTGACTCTATGCTTCACTTCCATCACCGAACCATCCGTTGAACTGGACATCGAAGATATGGGTCGAGTCGGGGACAGAGCTATTCATTTATGATTTCATTGAATTAATCGAAATAATTATATAATTAAATAATTTTAAAATAATTGAAATGAAAAATGTTTTTGGAATTGAAATGAAAAGTGAGTCAAACCAATGAATAGATATGAAAGTCAGAGAGGGATCAGAGGGATAAAGGAATCAATGCAAGCCTTTGAGTCCACCACCACTAGTGCTAACAGTTTCAGACATTTTGATGTCTAAGTATTTGCTTTAAGAATATTATATATTATATTATTGTATATTATAATAAGTGAAGAGCTATTTGTTGTTTGGAGAGTACTTACAATCAGTATTGAGACTCAACGAAGACCTGGTATTACGTAAAGTCATGTTTTGATTTCGTAATTTAGAAGACTTTGTCTGTCGAGGCGGCGGTGGTGGAGGTCTGGCCAACAAATGGACCATACTTTTGGACTTTTCTTTGTTTCGATTATAAAAATATTTATAATTCAAACTATTATTTACTTATATAAAGGTCTTATAATCGCTATAATTGAGATTTGAGGCCTTCAGGCCTTAAAAATGACCTGTTCTTAGGGACAGTAACCGACTCCAAGAGCCGACCTTACATTCGAGTTGATTGTAATCATCTCTGATATAGATATAAGACATGCATTGAGTTGACACACAATTTATTACCATTTAAATTATTTTTCGATTTAATTGTCTCCTCTAAGTATCGACGTCGGGGTTGTGCCAATTGATCCAATCGAGTCATACTGACAGCTCTTTTCGGTGTAGTCTTAACGGAATCATTTATCTGAACTTTATTCGTCTCTTTATTGATGCGATCGGTAGAGGAGGCGAATATCCTTTCTCTTGGCATCGCTGGGGACAGCTCTGGATGTCGTCTACGACCTCTGAATACGCCGTGAAGTGAGACAAGCGATTGAGACATCATATTCTCATCTTTCAATACAATACAACAAAAGTAATCAATTAAAAACATATCAATAGTCGTCACATAAAATCGGTTAATCAAAGTAAAGCCTTTAGAAACCAAACAATTATTAATTTTTAGCCATTTATTAATAATTAAGAGAAACAAGAGATCACATCAATTGATATCAATTATTAGATAATAAACAGATGAGTCGCACAACAAAACAAAATTAAAGACAAAAGTAATTGAATAGAAGTCCTAATTAACTAAAAACTAAAATCTAAACATTATTTTTAAACAAAATAAACGAATGAAATAAAAACCTAAAAATCGATCATTAAATTAGAGCTTAACATTGAAACCAATAGAAAAGTTATTTTTTCAGTCAATTGAACTAAAAATAAATTCCATTCAATAAACTACTCATTCAAACGGTAAGTATTAATCGTCAATAATCTGGATATCCTATTAAATCAACTGAAAACTAGATATTTTCAAATACATTCCAAATATGTCTATCATTAAAAAAATTATATAAATAAAAACAAAGAGTAAATCTTTAAGTGTTTGAGTATCAGACCCCTGTCAGTCCCCCCTTACGTACTAATCGAATGCTCGATTAAACTTCAAACACAACACAAGTGTTAAATAAATGAATAGTTTTTGTGCACAACTTTTAGGTTAATTAGAAACAGGGCTTAAATTTAATTCATAAATAAAAACAAAATAATAACAAAAAGAGGTTATAAAACAATGACTAATAGTTTTAATCAGTTTTAAGCCGATCTCCAGCCCTAACAACAGATAAAAACCGCATCAAATGTTAATCGATTAAAATATTGCCATAAATAAAGAGTCAACTGTTTTATCGTTAATTTTAATCCGATTATTGAGAGGAGAGGAGAGGAAACGTTTAAAATTGGTTCAGAGCCAACATATTTACAGTTGAATACCATTGCTATGAATCCTCTGAAGAGACAATAAACTCATTTCATTGATAAATGTATTTTAAAAACATTTAAATCAAACAATTGTTGAGTTTTGACTAAAAATGATGGATAGAGAAGAGGATTCATATAAATAGTAATCGTCTGTAGTGTTGATTCAATTAACAAAACCATTAGTAATAAAACGTGAGTTGATATCAGTTTGGGTCCAAATTAAGCATTCATTCATTAAAACGGTTTTCAGAGAACGGGATGTTTAGGGATACCATGACATGAGGCACACATTTAATACACAACTTACCGACAGCTGAACTGATTGTGCCATTCATTGGATAAATATCGGAACCTTTCGGGTCAGACATTGTGAGACAAGCTCTGGTCTGTTCTGAGTTCAGACCATTTCGGTATTTATAGCAATCTTTCGGATTATGTGAAGTCAACGAACAGGAAGTCTCTGTTGTGTTATCTGGAAGTGAAACTTAGGGACCAAATCAATGTCAGACAACTGTGAAACACATGTGTCATCGATAACCAAAAAGCACACCAATTGTCATCTGATGACAATCGAGGAATTCAGTCAATCATTGAATCAATTGATTTGTTTTTCTATCTCTAAATCACTAAAGACTTGAATAAAACAATATTTTGGCTCTGATTTCAATTTACTGACAATTAATGATTTAATTGAGTTTTGAATATCTCATTGAAATGTCAGAAATGGAAATAATCTGAAAAAGGTGTGCAAAGGGGAGACTCTCTTCCAGCAAACCTATTAACCACTCCTTGTTATTGCGATATATCGAGGAATGTTGAGACGACACCACAAACTCTCAAACAATTAACTTATTTCTTAATAATGAATAACTGCCGGATATTCCTCACTATAGTATAGACCCATAAAAATGATATGTTTGACAATAGATTCAAATAAATTGAATATAATTGAAATCCGTTTAAAACTAAACTCAAAATTCAATCAAATAACTATCGAAACGTTTGAATGAATTTTTGCGTTTTTGAAGAAAATTAGTATTATTTGAATGTTAATAATCATTAGATATTTGTTTTAATGACAATCTTGTGTTCTCCCCATTAATACGAAAAACAAATGAAATGTCTCTAAAAGTGGTAATAATTGACTCACTGTTCAAGTCTTCGGAATAATAGGCAGAAACGGGTCGACGACGACAATTGTCATCCGTTTGAGTGGGGGTTCGGTTTGGAGTCGACAGATATAGGTTAGGACCCAATGTTGGTAAATCTAGCGCTAGACCATGACCATGATCATGACCAAGGTAGTCCATTTTAGGGTTGGTAGAGCTCCCGAACACATAACTCGATGCATTTCTTTGAGCTAATCTTTTGGCCTCCAAATTGTTATCCCTCTCCATATTTAATGGTCTAAACGGCACTCAATTATTTAATCTATTAATTAATAAAATAATCACAAAAAGAGTGGAAATTCAATTGACATCAGACGACAAATCGGGAACTATTGGCAACAAATTGAAGAAAAGCCATAACAGGGAGACGTCGGGCGACGAACACTACGAGTCTTACAAAACACTCAAACATTTATTGACTGCATTACAACAGCAGTACAATCACTCTTTTGCTCACATGACGTCTCTTTGACTCAATATTTTTATTCAATAAATTTTTGGATAAAGAAATTATTAAATACCTAATTATATAAAATAAATCTAAAAATTATTATTTAATATGAATTAAATTTAAATTTACAACAAGAGAATCAAATTATTAAAATACAATATTTTGTGGTCTGTTTGACGTCAGTCTTAAAATAAATTAACTTATATTTCCTTCAAAGGGATAATATTATACGTCATGAGACCATATAAGAGGGAATGGCGTACAGTCTCCACACAAATACTGTAATGGTTTTATGGGTTGAATGATATAATCAATCCATAAGTTATTTATTTTGTTTAGTTTTGTCGACAAACGTCTCTCAATTGTTCATATATTACATGACATACACTCACTTACAGTCCATTCCCTGTATTTATGTTCTGATACTAAACTGATGGTTAAGATTGGGATCAAACAAATAAAAGTCGTGATAACCCTTCTCATGAAAATTCCTTAAAATGCATGAAATTATGAAAAAACAAAAATCCTGACATTAAATGTTCATTATTTTAATTTAAACTCATGTAAAGACAATTTTTTTTTAAAACTACTATGATCAAAATTAGTTCATAGTTTTGAACAAGCAACAAATCCTGACCAAATTTCTAGTTTTCAATGAATATTTTCGGCAAAGTCTATATAATAATTGGAGAAACTGGTTGTTCCTCTAACTACATGTCCTTGGCATTCAAACAATTCTAGATAATTGAGTTGAGTAGAGGTATAAAAGTTGATAGTAGTTAGAGATGACAGTCCATTGATTGCATTGAATTCAACATCATTTAAATTCAAGAGTTTTTTAGTCATTTCTCGTTTCGATTGAATTGGTTTGCGATCAGAAATGAATGGAGAGATAGAGAGAGGAAAAACCTGATCCACAAGTGATCCAAACAACTGTTTAATTTGTGTTAAAAAATACTACAGTAGTATTGGAGTCAAACTGAAAGGCTTACCCTATGATAGACTATCTGTGACTTATTTATTCCACTTTAATCTGATCGCCAGATAAGACATATCGCTATATAATGAGAGGGAAATAACTTTATTTCTCTTCGCATAACAACCATTAAAACCAATAAAACTTAAATCAATTGTATTGGTCCAACAATCAAACAATACCTGAAAAGTAAGATTTAGTAAGATTTTCGATCTCATAGGAGGGTTCGGCAAACCCCCCCTAATGTCATGTCTGGTTACTTTTAATTTGATAGTATCAAATTTGTTACTTGACATTTTGAAACCAAGTTTATTCCCATTTGTTAACCCTATTATATCCAATTTAAAGCTTTATATACCTTTGAATATGCCTTGGTTAGTCATTGTAAAACCACTGAATGTGATACTCGATCAGATTGTGTGAGAAACAAATGGGAAGTAACTGATCAGAGACTGAAATCTTGTTTTTCAATATTTTCCCAAAGATTTTCAAACATCTCTTTTTTATTCTCACAAATAATGACAAAAAAGTTTTAAGTAATTTAGATTTCGGCGTAAGTCTGGAGATTCAAAACTGAGTTTAAGATACTGTCCGACAACTCTTAATAAAACTTTTAATTGAAATGTTATTGAATTGATTGTCGCAAATCTGTCTAATCATTATGTGTCGACTCTTGTCAGTGAAGCCAATAATTGGGTCGACACTCAACAGCTTCTGATCGAAAAAATTATAAAAACTGAATGAGAAAAATATAACTTAAGAAATCGATTGGTATTTATTTGGAAATATTATTAATTATGTTTTTTTATTTACTAAAAGATTGAAAAATATTTCTTTTGATGTTTGAAATCCATTCATCACATAATTATAGTTCGATTGAAACGAAATATCAAATCAAAAACAACAAAATCATTAAAATAAGTGATTGAATACTGAGATAGTAATAAATGGAATTTTTTTATAGATAAACTTTTTGTTAAAAATAATTTTTTTTATTAATTAAAAGAATAAAATCGATGGAAAGGCCAAAACTAACGGACAGACAGATAATGATTGAAAGAGATAGTAATCAAAAAATCTATTCAAATAAATTGGGAAAAAGTTTATTCAACTTTTTTTTTATTCAATAAACTCTTTTTGTTTATGATTTATAGAATTCGATATATTAGAAGACATCACATTTTTACAGAAAAAAATTAGAAAAACATTTTCATATTTAGTCGAAGTAAAGATATCTTGGGTCAGACCACAAGACAATCAATATTGCCATCGGTATCGCCAATAATCCAAATATAGGGCATTCCCGAGGCTTTTCTCAAATGATACCTAAAACTCAGTTCAAAATAATTAAAAATCCAAAGACAAGTCTGGAGGGCATTCCATCAAACTATTGACTGAATTAAAAGTGGTTTTCTGATAATAAATGGTTTAAAAGAATGAGAAATATATTAATAAGTTATTATTTTTCCTTTAATTAATTTCCTTTAAAAATATGTGATTTTTTGTTAAACTATATAAGAATTAAATAAGTGTTGGATAGCGTTGAGAGCATAACTCATAGAGAAACTGCCACTTCATTAAGAATTTCAGTCAATCTTTTAAGAGTAAAATCTAACGATTGCTGTTCGCGACCGGAAGTGCTTCGGTAGAGAAGGGTTATGGCACTGATATACTCATTCAACTGAAACTGAGACCCTTTTTCAACAATTGTGGTGAGAATTTCGTCGGGCATGTGATAGAAGAGTTCAAAATATTGTCGCGCGTAGTCGAGCGCTACCTCTCGTGACATCGTTATTGTGGTCAGACTCTGTTGTATCGCAAATATGTTTCGACACATTTTCTTCACTCCATTTGTATTAATTCTTTTTATAGTATTCGAACAATTGATGAGAATAGTGGCCACTAAGTGACCGACGCCTTCAAAGATATATCTTAACTTCCAGGGCTCCAACACCTGCCCCAAAGCCTCATCAATTGCCGCCAAATCTTTGTTAAAGCGAATCACTTCGGGATCGGGTTCTTGACTGTCAATACCCGATGCGAAAGAGCTCTGAGCGATGGGTAATAAATGATAGAAACAATGGACCCGTACTTCTAAATGTAGAACAAGAAGACATGTTTCGGCTAATTCTTCAAAATCACGCGACAATTGATTTATAGTAGCGATCGATACGTCTGAAAGTGGCATAACATCGAAGTTAGACTTTGGTTCGGTTACAGACGGCGCCAGAAAACTGCCATCAGTTGACTGCGGCAATGAGTTGACCAATTCGTCACACCTTTTGCCTAACCATTCCATTGACTCTTGCAATTGGCCCAGAATTCTGAGCTGCACCACATCTGAGAGTATTTCATGACTGGGAATGAGTGTTTCCTGCGCCAAATTACTCGTTAGTATTTCCGATTCTCTCATATTCCTGAGGCGGACCTCTTCTGGTGATTCATCGAAAGTCATTCGAGTTTCTTGTGTTATGAGTTTGACGTGAGGTTTGCGCTGTTTCTCATTCTGAGCGCCCAATAGTGTGGCCCAATTTGGAAGAGACTTCAAAAATCGATTGATATCTTCATCCTTAGCCCACGTGGCGGATATGATTCGTTTGTCTTCGGGCTCCGGCTGTACTATACCTCGATATGCAGCCAAACAAACGTCTTTATAGTTCGACAATAGATTACAAATGAGTGTTAAGAAGTCGTCGGCAAACAATGGCAGAGCAAACATCAGTTTCTTCAAATCGAAAACCGCTCTTTCGATGAGAGCTGTACTGTGAAGGACAGGACGAGAGAGACCCGATTGAGAGAGAAAGTCGGCATCCGTTTGAAGTTTCCAAATATCAAGACTCTTATTCGCCGAATCCATAGTCCGCTCCAATTCATTGGTTATTTGACCGCAAAAAGTCTTCGCACAAGAAATCAAATAGTGATGGAGTGGACAATGATTTCCGTCTTCGAGTTCGAGTTCATCATCGATCTCACGAATAAATTTCATTAAAGGATTAAACATAAGAACAATGTTTTCCTGTTGTGGCGAACAAACCATATATTGTTCGGAATCATTGATTGACAGCTCTATTGAGTCTATTGGTGTCTCTCCGCTCTCAGACTTCTCTTTAAGCGCTTCCTTCTGTTCGGCTAAGAATGCGTTCAAAGACAACGCGTGTGAAGAATATTCAAACCGAAAGAGCGGCGCCTTTTTCACTCTCAATGTGGTTACAGCAGCAGTTATTCCTCTCTTTTTAGCAAAATATGAGGACAGGTCTTGAGATACACTGCTATTTGATACGGCAGTGTTGCTGATTGAATGGTTGGTTTTTGATGTCGAATGGGAACCACTTGTGTCTAAATATAAATCCATAACAAACTGAAGAATTGTTTGCACTTTAGACCAAATGTCGGGAATGGAGTAGAGATTAATCGCTTGAATATTAAAATTGTGATCGGATTCGAGTCTATGAAGATTTGAGAGAACAACAGAATCGTGTAAATGGACAACAGTTCTGTACTGTTGGAAGAGTAGGTCTAAAAAGTTATGCAAAACATGATTTGACTTTTGTTTGTTCTCAAAATTGCCTAAAAGTGCGGTTGAGTTCAACACAAAAGGAAGGGCGCGATTATCTGAAGTCCACTCGTTTGTAGACTCCGGTGCTTCTGCTTTGACTTCACGACCGGTGCGCTTAACCATATTTGTCAGCTCTTTATCACATCTCTCTTTTATTGTCTAAATATAGAGAAAAATGTCTTAATTTAATCAAATTTAATGCCTATCGAAGGCATACATCGACTGCATCAGGAATTTTGTTGAGAAGTGCCAAACATTTGATTAAAATAGATATGAATTGTTTACTGTCTTCTTCGGGATCCGATACATTAATATCTTCTTCAACGGTATCATCATTTGAAGTGATTTGAGGCATTGATACCATTCTTTGTTCTGAATAATAATATATTAGACATTAAGACATCAAAACATTATTTTACAAATAATTTTGAAATACTTTTATTGACTCCTATTTGTAGGGCTGGCGATAGTATATCTGCGACCGACATCTTGCGAGCGGGAGTGTTGTCTGAGGTATGTCTGACCGAACCGTGACGTTTGAATCGCTTTATTAGATCAGCTGTCGATCGGATATACAAATGTTTGTGTAATTCGTCGACAATTATCTCATATAACGACTCTTTTTTGTCGACGAGTTCTGTCTTAACCTCTTTGAGTGCGTCCACATTAATCAAATCGGTGTCCAATTGTCTCAAAGAGTTGACCACAAGTCGAGTCGCGTGTAAATAGTGTTTGCGTTGTATATATTGATCGACATTTATGGGGACAGTCATCATAGTGTCGACTCTGTCCAACAATTGGAGAACTACTTTATTTTCAATGGATTCGAGCCATAACTTCTTGAGTTCATCGCGTTTGCAGTGAAGAAGTTTCTGACAGGTCTGCAGTTTCTCTCGAGTAATAACCACTCTTTCACGCGATTGTCGCAGACGTACCGATATCTTAGAAAAGGCAGACATCACTTGAGACAAGTCCTGGTGATGTCCCACAACTAATTGAGACAACTTATGGTCACATTCTTTGAACTCTTTCTCTAAGTTAGCCTTTTCTCTGTCCCTATCGGATGAGTCTCGAGAAGAAGTCAACGAACGAATGACTGACATAAGAAGACCTCCCTTTAAGACCGACTGAAAATTTGGTCATAATTTGACATTTATTTGTTAAATACTTACCGAAGACTCTTTGCTCGAGGCTCTGGTCAGACGGGGAGGTCGTGTCGGCTGTGAGTCGGACTGCATTTCCGGCTTTCGGTCAAAAAAACTTAGATTTGTCTCTAAAACGACTGTTTGTCTCAAATACTACACAAAAACAATTCAATATTTATAGGAATTAACAAAAAATTAATGAATTATCGCTTAATTTGATATAAATTTGTGAAAAAACAATTTTTGGGAGTTTTTACAAAACGAGTCAATAAACAAATCCTATGTTTATGTCATTTAATTGTCAAACAAACCAATCATTTCTTTCCAATAATTTAGCGCTCATTTCAAAAACAATACGCTTTCCATTCATAAGACTCTTATTAAGACTTTATCATAAGAGAAAAGATACCATGATGGTGATGATGGTCACCATGATGACCAACTTTATTTAAAATATATTTCAATTCAATTAAATCTCAATAATTTAATATTTTGATTATCATTTGGACTGTTTTGTTGAGAAATGCAAATCAAATAAATTAAATTATACAGATACAGTCAGGAAGGTATAAGATCACTCGAAAGGGACCGGCAAATTTTTGTGATAATAGCCCTAAATGATAATAAGCGTTTACTTTAGCATTAGTTGATATTACAAGGGACTTCAATTTAGCAAGGATAATATGCCTAAAATGATATAAAGCGGGATGATCTTAAGCCTTTCTGACTGTATTCCTCGCAAAAGCGAAACCCTTTTTAATTGAAAGCTTTCTTAACTAAATTATTTGTCAGACCCAAACCCAAACCCAAACCCAAACCCAATCCTACTTGCATATCTTCAATGAACCCCCACAGAAAACCCCCTCATTTGTGAACAAATCTAAACAAATCTCCTTGGTCCGACCACTTCGCTTATGCTTATCTGTATTAAAAAAATATATCAGGGTATTAATTGATTTAAGATGATTAAAAGTATACTAAAAAAATTAAATTCAATTGTCATTTGAAGTGTATTTCGACCATGTCACCTATTAATTATTAAATAGACAGGTATCATTTGAATGGCTTTGATAAACATATCTTGTTATGTAATATCTGAAAATCAAGTTTTATTTGCCTTCAATGGAAAACTTCAGATATGTTTTGACAAAATTTCAATAAAATAATATTCAATTTGTGATAAAATATTACAAATTAAGAATCAATTTAAAGTTATATCACTTTATATAATGTTTAGTGAATTTATTAACAAATGAAAGTTTATATCAATTAATGAAATAATTAGTTATGAATTCATTTCTTATGGAATTATTGTATGAGATATGGTCTCCACCGTTGATATCGTGATTTCTTTTGAAAAAAATAATTCCGATAAACAAAACATAAATTAATTTAAAGTCAATTGTTATGACTATGACTTACTTCCTTGAGTTTGACCGAAAGCATTGCTCTTCTCTGACAATACGATGTCAAGCGATCGCCCGAAAAATCGTTTGTGTAATCGATAGAGAGTCGCAATTATTATACAAATTGCGAACATAGAGAAGGCGTACATAAATGGGAATAACCATACTTTCGGTAATTGCTATTAAATTAATTAAAAACAATAGTGAAAATTAATACAGAGAAAATCCCCCCCCCCCCCTCTCTCCCAATATATTTAGATGAATACCTCATAAGGAAAAGAGAGCGAAATGATTGTTAGAGCGGTTCCAACGTTTTGAATGCCGGCTTCGATAGCAATAGTTCTTCGGAAGGAGTGTTTAAGTCTGAAAAGACTTGCAGCCAAATAGCCTAATGAGAAGCCCAAGAGAGGCAGAGACAGCTCTGCAATGTATATGGAAAGGGGAACGTCTTCGAAAATATTCGGAAATATAAAAACTTCTAATGTCTGACAGACTATTATTATTGAGAAACCGGCAAAACTTCCGACCTATCGATGAGAGAAATCATAAGAAACAGTCAAACAATTGAAACCTAATTTCATAAAAATTATATTAAGACAACAATTTTTTTATATTATATCATTTAATTTGAAAAAAAATTCACATTAAGTAATCAAAAAAAGTATTAGACATTGAATTTGAATGCCATTCAATCAATTGAAATGAAACCTTCGCATATATTTTTACAAATAAATAAATTTAACCCTAATTTTGTTTCCATTCACTAAAATTCAAATTACATCTATTGTATTGAATTCGTTTAAATAAGTATCGATTCGAGTGAAGCAAATCGATTCTTATAGTTTAAAACGACAATAAAAGTTAAGTAAATTTCATAAGTTTTTCCTTTCCTTTCCTTTCCTTTGAGAAAAGTTCAAAGCCTTATGGATTGAGGACAAGGTTTTCGTGAACTAAGGCTCGATTTCCAATATAACTGATAATGATTTTCATAATTCATAACAATTTAATTGAAGTGTAATTAAAATTGAAAGCCATTAAAGTTTTTTTCTCTTCAAAAGGCGTTTTCTGAAAGTGAATGACTTTTAATGGCTTTTGGTATTGAATCAATTCCTGTATCGGTTAATAATATTTTTTACTTAAATTAAGTAAAATTTTGTAAATGAATAGCTTTTGGTATTCGCCCTTTTCGTCTATTTTTCTGTATTTTTAGAAAGAATTGCAAATATTTAAAGTATTATTTCGATATTTTCTTTATAATACATTTTATATTCTGTATTTTTAATACGTTTTTAACTTCTGATACATTTTCTCTTCAATTACTTAATGTTTTCTCTTAATCGCAATAATTTTATGTTTGATTCAATTTCGGTAAAAGAAAGGCTTAAACAAAATTAGATGTTTTGAAAATTATCAAAAAATATGATTAGATTTGGATTTTTCCGATCAAAACCTTAAGAAAAAATACATTAATTGAATAAGAATTCAAAGTTAAACAACTGATTGCAATGTAGTGGACATAAAAAGATCTTACTCTCAACTAATACTCTCAACAATTGGTAACTACGAAACCAACTGTGAAAACAAATCAATGACTTAAATTGCGACAGTACCTTGGTATCTTGGATCATTTAATACCTTAATTTTTATTTGAAATATGATTTTTTAAATTTGAAAACATATTTACGTTGAAAATAAAGGCCAAAGAGTTCATTAAAACTTATGTCTTGTGTTTTTAAATTCAATGCCAACAACACTTGAGCTCACAATTGATAATAATTTTTCAAAAAAATATGAAAATATCTTTTGATAATTATTTTTGAATCGTTGAGCAATTTTTATCACTTCTTCAACTATTGGTAATTATCATTGAATCTGATGATCGATGGATCAGATTAACCTCTAATACAAGTGTTGTTTGAAATAAAATTAATATCACTTATGATTAATGAGAGAGTTAGATATACCTGGGCTAAAATTGGCGCAAACTTGGGAAATTTCCAATTGACAAACATTCCTATAATGACTGGAGTGGTCAGAGATATGAGAGAAATGAACATTTTTCCATAGGGTATGACCAAAGTGTCGGTCTCTAGACTACGACCGTAGAGCCAGACGTTGAAAGGCATCATAAAAAGGGCGGCGATTGTCGAGAATGATGTCATCGTAACGCTGTTTACAAATTAATTTCATTCAAACTTCAAATCGATATAAATTGAACCACAATTTTAAGCATAGATATCAAAACCAAATAAACAAGGTCTCTCTTTTTAAATATTGAGTTCATTGAGATCCCTTAATTTTGACAAACTTAGCTTTGGTGTAATCTAATTAGCAGAAAGCATCTTGCTCAATTAAATTCTAAACTAAACTCAGTTTTTATTGGTTTGATAAAAGTTAGGTTTGGTTTGTGACTGACCTCAATGAAAGGTCTCCCTCACAGAAATATGCAAATATATTGGACGCGACTCCACCTGAAAGCATATCAATCTTCTGATCATTCGATATAATGTGTGATCACTGATCAGAGTCAGTGTAATTGGAGTCATACCTGGACTACAGGCCAGTATCAACATTCCTGTTCCTCGCAATGCGTCGATTGATAACAATTTTATCAGACAATAGGCAGAGAACGGCAGCAAAAAGAACTGACTAACCATTCCTATGACCACTCCGACCGGTTTACGTATGTGTCCCCAAACCTGTTCATCAAATTTCAAATAGATTTTAATGAATTTTATAATTGTGGACAGGTTAATTTAATAATAAATTATGGAAAAGGGAGGCGGAAAGGGAGGCCAATGTAAAACAAATGATAAGTATTTGCTAACAGTCGCTTCAAATTCAATAAATATTTAAATAAAAACATTATTCTGTTTAATATAAAGATTGAAAATAAGGATAATTTGTTAATATTCTGAAATAAAATCAAAATATGACTAAAAGTTAAGATAAAATATATTTGAATACATTTATTTAATTAATAAAAAGGGAAAACCTTATATTAAAATTAAATTAAACACTTTTATTCAAAAAGTCATTTGAAGCAATGATATCAATACCATCATGGTATTACCATGGAAAGAAATACTTAAAAAGTTGTGATTCCCTGAACGACTAATGACTTCCATATAATCTAAAATAAATTAGTCCAAGACTTTCCAGTAATTAATGATTTTTTACATAATATCTGTATTTAATGCACAAATCAATTATTAGTGAACAGAATAAATGAATAGATTATTGAATAGAAATTAATCGTTTGTCTCAAAAATTCATAAAATATCTCAATTGAACAAATAGTTTGAAATAAATTTATTACTAAAATAAAGCACTCAATTTACTATCATTTTATTAATTTAAAGGATTTTCATAAACCGTTTCTCAATATTAGACAAGAATCTAATTGATTGCCAGTTAGTCATCCGTAATAATTATTCGCAGAAATACTTAACTTTTTGATAATTATTCAAAAAAATCCATAAATATAAACAAGTTTCAATATTATATTATATTATATTTATTCAAAATCTGCTGAAATATTGTCTAAAATGACGAATAATTCTAAAAAAATAATATAAATATTTGATTCAAGAAATTCGTGGAAATATGAAATGCATTTCAAATTTGAATTTTGAAATCTATTTCTGAAAAATAGACAAAACAAATGTCAAATATTATCGATTTGAACATCACTTATAATGAATACAAGAATTGAAAGAATTTATGAAATATTACTTTTTCTGAATGACTTTAATAGTAAAGGAAACGCATGAGAAAACACTAGTCTTGCAAATTGTCTTTTATGCGAATTTCAGACAAAATTCTGCTTTAGTGTATTTAATGCAAAAATTCAATCATTTTTTGTTTAGTTTAGACACGAATTGCATATAAAACTTATTTTTGAAGATCAGACGATAAAAGAAGAGTCGAACTAATGCTTGACTTCAATATTGATAATTAATGTTTGAATTGAAATCCCCGTCGATATAACTCGATAACTCGTTTCTACTTAGATCTAACTTTTTGAGCCCAACCTTACAAAACATTAGGCATATGATGCACTTTCTCTATAATGTTTTTTTTTAAAAAAAAACTTAGACACAAGACCTAATCTATACTCATACATGTTTACCAAGGTTGTCTAAGAATCAATTTAAGCTTAATTAAAGGGTATTTTCCCGGCGAAATCCAAAATGGCCAAATTCCTTCAGAAATTAGTACCGAAAATATCTTCAGAATTTAGACAACTCCGAACAACTCATTGATAATCCGAATATCAATTATCTATATAATTTGATTTTATCCAAAACCACTCAATAAATATTTATTTAAAGACAAATATCTACTTCTCACCTGTTCCCAAGTGATAGAACAGCCCATCGCAAACATGACCGACACAAGTAAGACAACGATGAGGACGTCGTGGACCTTCTTGAGCATCGGTGGAGCCACATAAGGAGCGGGTGTTTTAGATGGTCCATCATCTGTCTGATTGATCACATCCATAATGAGAGTCATATTTGTGACCAAAATATTGGTTACAGTCGTTGCCATAATTTTTTAAATGTATCTTCAATTCTAAAGTTAGAATAAAATCAGTTCACAATTGCAAAAGTCTTAGCAGTTTTGAGTCTATCATTGATTTGAGTATTGAATCCGAACCGCAATCATAAGAAAAGTCGTTTAGCCTTTGAATTGACTCTAAATTATTGTAGTATTCAATGAGAGTAAGTGATAGTAAAGTACAGCGTCTTTAAAATCAAGAAAAGGTATGAATTGGAGATCCTATTCAATGGCAAATCAATGAATGAGCTAACAGTGAAAGCACTGGCTATTGGATACTTAATATCCTACACAAGTATTATAAGGACATTAAAGGCTAAAGTTTTCCAATAATTTTAATGTTATTTTTCAAATCATAAAATTAATTGAAATCAAATAAAACAAAGAATTTTCAAAAAGATATCAAATATTATATAAAATATTTTCACACCTGATAGCAGACAATTGAGGGGTACTTTTCAATGTTAAACAGTTTGATATCAATTATTTCAAACGACTGGTGGCCAAGAATTAGGGGTTATCTCGCGTTGTATATTTAATTGTCGATAAACAAACTAGGTCACGAATAAAAACATAAAAAGATTTAAACCCAAGATTAAACATTCGACGAATACAACAAAACTGACAATTTTTCAAAACATTTATAAATATATTTTGAGATTCGCTAAAACCGTAAAGAATTTAGTTTAACAAAATCATAACTCATGTTAACCCTCGAGGGAATCGACAAACTTTCACATGTTGTGGACATGTCATTGCATTTCATAACTCAAATGCAAATCAAATACAAATCAAATAAATTCAAAGTTTTTTAGTAAATCTGATGTTTTTCTATAAGTTAGTAAAAATGATAATCATTTGGAGTTTCGCTTAACTGACATAAAATTAAATTTTAATTCAAACTAAAATAAAAGGTTTGTTTAAAAATTACGGAAATTTGGCGGTTTATAGACAAGAGTGGAAAAGTTATTACTTTAGTCTCAATTTCCATTTTGAACTAAAATTATTTATTTGTATATTTTGGTCCCAAATAACATTTAACTGATTTCTTTTGTTTGGAACCACCATTTCTATTATTTGACTACTCATTCACCTAAACTAACTTTATAATACCTTACCCCAAAATTAACATAAGAACTAATCAATTTGAAAATAAAACACTAGCTCACTTAATTATCTCTAATCTTTAACCCACTCAGTCTGTGAATCAAATTGAAATTTAATCAATAAAAAAGTGTTTTAATAGTAAAGACAATGATTTCTCCGTTCAAACAAGTAATCGATTCCCAAATGATTTTGTTATTTTTGATGTTCACTCAGTTTCTGATGATTTACTCTCAATTTTCTTTGATTTCAATTCCAACACTTATTCCTAGAAATGGTGACACAAAAGTCATTAACTGAAAGAAAAAAGTTTTTATTTTGATATCATTTACGAACTCTTATGTCAAAGAATTTTCATTTTATTGAAAGACTCTTACAATTCCGTAACAGAAAAACTCTTATTATTATAAATTGAAGAAAACAAATAAAATAATATCAAATTTCCTGATCTTGAAGTCTGATTCTGAATCAGTCATCGATTGACAGCAAAATAAGTTTGATATTGGATTTGAACCCAAATTTCAAATGCAAATAATGAAAGAAAAAAGTAAATTGAATGCATATCTATCACAAGAGACCTCATTTTCAAGTTTTGAAAATATTCTAGAACAATTAGTACATAATTTCACAAAAAGTGTTGAATCAACAAAATATATTTTTCTCTATTGAATCAGTTATTTATTATTATTACAATTCATTAAAAAAAATAGTGATTTGAAAAATGAAATAAAAAAATTTAAAAAATCAATAAATAGAACAAAATTTGAAGTAAGAGTTGAAAAATAATAATAATTGAATTGTTGTCAACCGCTTTAAAATTAACACAAATTCACATTTCATTCAATCCTTGACCTAATGTTTCACTTTTGAAACATATGATACAAAAACAATTTAAATTCAACTTATTTTAAAACTCATTGCAATTTAATTTAGAGAGAGAGAGAGAGAGAGAGAGAGAGAGAGAGAGAGAGAGAGAGAGAGATTTGTGAATGTTTTAAAATATTTTTTGTTGATAGGATATTTTTATTGTATACACATATACACATGTACAATTCTTAGTCATCCTTAAAAATTCAAACACTTGTTAGTAATTTAAAACAACTGACACTCAAATCTATTTTCATTATTAAAAATACATTTATATCAATAGAAATGAAATTGTTTTCAAATTAAGTTTTAAGAGTTTCAAAGCATTTAAATAATAATGATTTCCCCAAAAGTTTGTCTTTCAATTGTTTGGCTGCCATTTGGGATCACATTTAATGATTTGTGATCTGAAACAAACATTTATTTGATGGCATTGATTATCATTTGAATTGAGTTTTAATTTATTGAATGGAGAAAAAATGTTGAGGACATTGAGTTGCCTTGTTTTCCACTCTTTTGTAATTAATTTTTTACTTTATTCTCAATTATTAAATAAATATTTGAAACTTTTATTTTAATTTACTTTCACTTGAAGTTGAAGTTTGTTTTTATTTCAAACATTATTTTGAAGTGTTTTCCTATTTTTATATATCTTTTGAGGAAATCAACAAAATATTAGTCAATAAATAAGTGAATTCTTGATTTTTGACTAAATCTTAAATAATTTTGAAAATATGAATAAAATCATTTTTGAGAAATATTTTGAGGCCTAACATCACAAAAGATAACTCAGCTTTAGGTCAGAATAAATATAATATGGAAATATTCATAGACCACAACAATCTGAATAAGAAAAGGAGGCATTCCATCAAATTTATGACTCAATATATCAGAATAGGTCGACAAAAGACTAATGAAATTTCAGGCGATTTAATGCCTCACTTCTCAATGATTACCAGAATTTATGGTTTTTTTTACAAAATTCAATGAAATGAAAACTGCAAACAAACTGAAGAGTCAATCGATTGGATTATATTCAAGAAATCTAACATTTTGTCAGAATAAGAATTTTGCCATTTTTCCCATTTTTCACTCTTCGGTTCAATTAATTTTGAAGTAAATGCCTTTCTTAGGGCTGACTTATACACATCCCTGAGAAGTGATGAATAAATAATTTTAACGCAAACATTAACTCAATTTTTATTATGCGATTCAATTGACATTTCTTCACATTTATATGAAAACTAAAACAATGAATTGAAGGCTTACTTACTTTCAATTTAAATGAATATTTGATTTAATTTTAACCAAAACTTTTCAAAATATTTATTTGATTTTAGTCCGAATTCTTATGAAAGTAAATGTAAAACAACTGAATAAAAATATTAAAATATTAAAATTTGTTTCCATATAAACTTCACAAACGATTTCACTTCAAAACATTTTTAACAACAAAATAAGTTTTCATTCAAAAGAATTGGAAAGAATTTAATTTGAATTTGAAAAGTGTTTAAATAGTCTGCAAAAGACATCTCATATCTGTTTGGGTGACGCAAAATGTTCATCCGATGTTCATGTTTCAGTCATTCATCCGAAGACTGATTTTCAATATATTCTCATTTTTTAGATAACTTTTTGAACAAATAAAAATTATTGCGATAGAGAGGGGTAACCAACAATTTGATGATTAGAGGATTTGTCTGATGATGTCCTAGTGCATTAATAATCAACTATCATTAGTGATCCATCATATCGTTCATCAATTATTTGATGATCTAAATTTGAGCTAGGTTCCAATGATAACTTTCTACTGACAAACTCAGTCACAAAACATCTAATATTTCCTTTTCAGTCATTTTTGGGAATTCCAGTCAAACAGCTGTTGGGAAGGGTTTCGTTTGAAACGAATTAAGTCAGAAATTTTAACCACATTTTCATAAAATTCTTTTCATTTTAATCATTGAATTTCAACTGAAAGTCTGTCAAACAAATTAACCTTAACTTGTGGTCGACTACCTGTCCATTGAACTGTTAAACTAAGATCTTTGGGTACAAAAAGTTTATGGTTTGCGGAAACAAAATAAGTTTCGAGTGTTTGGATGAACTTTGGCTCAAATCCTAGTCCAGAGTCTGGACTCCAGACTTCCATAAAAGATAACAGTACTCAACCATAAACTGTTAAAATGACAAGGTCACTTTCGTAAGAAAATCAATTGTTTCTTTTCCAGTAATGGTATTCGATGAGAAGGGCCCGTTTTTGAGGAGAGTTATGTCACATTTGGGATAATATTCAGTTTGACTTAATTAAGGCATCTTATGGCCACTCTTATCGATAATTGAAGGTTTACCGGAAGAGTTGCAAAATAAGTAAACAAAACAATTAATTAATTTATCGAGTCTTGGGTTCAGTGCTCTTCAATAACTGTTCTTTTCATTTAGTGACGAATATTATTCATATGATAACTCGTAATAATAAACCAAATGGAATGACATTCATCTTCTCGAATGATATTATAAAAAAATGTTTCATAAAATATATTAAACAAAATTTTAATTCAAATATACAATTAATTCGATGACATATTTCTCGAAATCTGTTAATAATTGTTTTGATTTCATATTAAAATTCTAATTCAAAAAATAATTTCAAATTTAATAAGAATTTCCTAAGAATTACGAAATCAACAAAAATCTTAGTATTAAAGAGAATATAAATCAAATACCAAAGATTTCTTCCAAAACAAAACCAATGAAACGTTTGTTGGATTTTATTTAAAACTATTAATTAATCTGTAAATCAAAGACAGACCAATACTCTAATTAACTTAATTAATGAATTTCTAACAGTTTTGATAAAAACTTCATTGGAGAGATACTTGTAGGGAGAGGGAGAGAGACTTTTTTACAGTTGAATAAATAGGAAAGTGTACTTACATTTGATTTGTGTATTCAATTGAATCGTTAATGGAATCGATTTTTGCCAAAAATAATTTGTGACTCAAAACGAATTATCGAGTCTTTGATAGAAAATGAGATTCCTTTAACTCGTTGTTATATTAGAACAAAATACAAGTGTTTTATATATTGTAACAATATATACAAAATTACGATTTATATATAAACATTAATTTTGCTCAAATCAAATGATCATAGCATCCAATTTAGGGTTTAATCAGCAAAAAAACTAAATACCTTTTGAAAGGTAACGGATGTTCACTACAACTATAAAAAAAATTATTTAAAACGATTTTATGACTTCATTACTGACTTTTTTGTGATGATTCCTAAAAACAATTTATGTTTTGATTTTTGAGATTAAATCCTTTGATGACACGAATTGAAAATGACTTTTAATGTTTGAAACATTTCAGTGAAAATGTTGGCAATTCGTGTTTAATCACATGAACTAAATTCAATGAAATTTCATTTTAAAGCGATTTTGAGTTGAAAAAAGTCAAATCATTGAAAAGAAACAAAAGACTATTACTTAAGTTAAGTCATTGCAAAAGAAAAGCAAAAAACAATTTTATAATTATTGTTAAAAAACGAAATTAATATTCAAAGTGAGAACTGATTGGAGAAAAACTTTGATATTTTATTTGAATCATTGCTTTTATCAGATTTTCTCTCAAAAAACATGTAATTAATATAATTAACTGACTTTTTGTTTAAATATCATTAAAATTTAAAATACAATTCAATCCAAAACAAAGTCTTCTAATGTTTAGAAGAGAATTATATTCAATAAAATTCATTACTTTAATGAATTAATTTTCAAAATTATTTTCAGATTTCAACAATTTATCAAAATTTTATTTCAATTAACATTTGATTTGATTAAGTCTTTTGAGTTATGTTTATATCAATCATATATTTATTATAGTTATAAACAAGCATTTCAGCGAAATCTATTCGCCAACGACGATAACGCCCTTTCGGAATAACTTTCAGATAATCAGAAGTTCTTAGTTTCTCTTTTATCATCAATTAGCGGGAAGGGAGGGATAACCGGGGGGGGGGGGGGAGACCAAATTTATATACTCCGAAAACTAGGTTATCGTCGTCAAGAATTATAATACACTTAAACCTCCAAATGTCAAGCATTTGGGGACTGGATATCCGGAATTTAATTTAATAGTTGTGTAAACCCTAATATTTTAGTGTTGATACGGGGCTTACATCCGGAGGTTTGGTCGTAATTGCGATAATAACTTAATGATTAAGTAAAGGCAAGTCTTAAATAAGAGATAATAAGAGAGGTTTAAACACTTTCTAATGACCAGAACTGTTCGTCCAGTATTGAAAGGATGACCTGCGAGGAAACAAATCAATAGTTTAATTGTTATTATTATTCGTTGCAGAATCAGTGCAGTCACTATCAGATGTGCAAATATGTGATGCAAATGTGATGACACACCACTCGTTGTCACAATCCTCTGATGCGGTTCTCAATTAAGTTCTGAAACAATGTCTGAATGTCTGACAATTTTTGTATGAATTCCTATGAATATTCACAACAAACAGAAGTATTTCTAAAATAAACTCTTAATTATTATTCAATTAAATCAAAACTAATTCTAATTCTTATCTAAATATCACTAAAATTATTAATTTAATTAATTTTCAAAATCACTTTTATTCCTATTAAACAAAATCCAAATATTTTAATCCAATTTCAAATCTAAACCGAATATAATTATAATGAAAACAATTGAAATAAAAATAGGGATAAAAAATAATATTAATATCAATTAATAAAATTAATAACTAATTGAAAAAAAGCAAAATTCACACTCTTTTCAAATATAATATGGGTTTGAAATGAAATTAAGTCTTAAATCTTTACAAATACTTATAATTTAAGTGTAAAATCAATTTAATAAACAATTTGAGTATAAAGTGTTTTTGAGATTTTGATTTGTGCTGAGATGTGACCGAAAATTATATAACTTATTGAATAACCAGCACTTAATCTCACTATTCCTCACATTTTCTCGACAATTGTTTAGCATAACATCTCATACCGAGGTCTCAACGCTTTGATTAGAGTCAGTAATTGTTGCAGTTTTTGGTAACTTTTTTTCTCTAAGTTGTTGTTTCTCCTTCTCGTCGAGACTGGCACTGGTGGAGAGGTGGCCGTGCGGGTGACCGTGGCTTGCAGTCTGAGGGGGGAAACTGGAAGAGCCGGCGTCCAGTGACTGCGACTTCAATTGGGCCGCCCGTCGCAGGAGTGCCGGCGGCGGAGGATTGCGGTCAATACCACTTCTAAATGCATTCACGACACGAATCTATTCGTTAGAAAACAATATAAAATATGAGATCCAATGATAACCAAAACGAAATGAGTGACGCGCACTACCACGCGCTCTACCAAACATCATATCATCACTAATTCAAAGCAAATTAAAACAAAGCGTTCAAACATTTTAAGGGAAAAACTTTTTAGGAATTTATGGCTAACATCACAACAATTGTGGTTAAGGGGCGGAATATTAACAGTTTTAGCTGATATAGCAGACAATACCTCAAATGGCAGACATATGAGAAATATAGCAGAGACCGCATTTATATTCATAACGTAATAATCAACACAAATTCAATTTTATTAATCGATTAGAGATGACTCGTTCTCTTTGCGAGGATAACACTCCTATTTTATGGTAATCCGTTTATTGTCAGAAATGGTCTCTCATTTTTCTGCTTTGATATCCCTTTGATTTGAATTTGACACAAATTATTGCACTCGTCTTCGATAGGATCCCCTCGAATACGGGTTAGGATAAGGAGGACTATAGAGGATCCGATTCCATGCAATTGTTTTGCAAAACATTTTAGAAAATCAATAATTTGCACACTTTTTGAGATCAAAAGCAGGCATTTGTACTGTCAATCAAAATATGACTAGAGTTAAGGCAAATCAAATACAAAACAAAACATAAAAACTACTGATTATTGAAAAGTTAGGAAATATAAGAAAACTTTATTTAAAATCTAAAAACTAATGTGAGTTGAATTCAAACGAAAAGTTCAAACAAAAGTGATTTTATTGAAAAACTAAATTAATTTGATTTTAGGCTAAATATTAACCAAAGAATAGTAATTAAAACTAATTTTAGAGAATTTGATGAAATCTTACGCTTTGGTCTAAAGCACTTTTGCTATTGAAAACCGGGAATAAGAGACGTGACTGCTGTTCGTCTGACATCATCTGAGAGGAAGAACACAGAGAAAGACATAGCGATACAGATTGTTGCCAAACAACGCCAACATATGTATGTGTAAAGACACCAATCAATGTGTTTTGTTAATTAAATATTCGACATATTTTCATAATCAACAACATATATATATATTTCAATGCAATTATATCCAAATTTCATTTGACTTTTCAATAACCAAAACATGAGAATCAATATTATTATTATTTATATATATATTTATATTCAGGCATCGATTTCTTGATTATTTGCATCGTTAGTAATGTTGAGCAAAAAATTGGATTTTCTTCACATTTTATAATAATTTTTTTTGAATATATTAAATGATTTGTGCCTTAGTTTGCAAACTCGTTGTCAAATAGTTGTGTTATATTTTGTGTCTTTGAAAATAATGTTTATATGTTTTTTGTTCACAAGAAATTGAACAATAAATATAATACAATATTGTATTCAACAAATATATAATTACAAGATAATTAGCTAGGTTTGATTAATAATCAAAAAAAGATTCAAATATTTTAGGGCTATTTCTCTCTTTCTTTATTTTTTCTCTCTCTCACTCTTTCTCACAAAAATTATTAAAAACTATTTTTATTTGTTTCAATTGATTTGACACTCATTTAAATCACAACACATTTGCCAAAAGATTGCTCTCAAAAAGCGTTTTAATGTAAAAGTCTTGCATTGAAAACAAAACTAATCTCTTTTTTATATACATTCAGTCTTTATTGCTCTCAATATTTCCAATCAGAGGAGAGAGAGAAACAAATTTTGTCTTATTATCAGAGATTAGTCTAAATAGCGAATAGCTTTCGATACTACAAAAGACACGTATTTTCCAAAACATCGTCGGTTCCGGTCGTGAGTGCGACTCAAATGCACTCAATCAGAAGGAGACAGACATTCAGAAGTACATACTCTTTGAAATGTCAAACTGAGACCAGAAAACACTTTCAGTTAACACACATTAAATCGAAAGCAGTTCCAGAGTTCAGTTCAATTCTTTAAATGTCTGTTAATATTGTTTGCATTCAATTGAGTTGAGAGAAGAAGTAGTAGTAGAAGAAGGAAATGAGTGGCCGACCGACAGAACACAACCGATTGGCAGAGAGTCAAGACCTAAGCACTGGTCCAACTGTAGAATCAAATACTAGTTTCGTGAATTCTGTTTGGTTCAGCTAAGAGATGATATCCCTGTACTAAAGGATTATTTAGAGCTGCCGTTTGTCGCGCCGCAGACGATGGCGTCAAATGTCTCTGATTTGGACCTAAATTTGGCGAACAATAAGACCAACAGTAAGTTGTTGTCAAACAAATGTCGCTCAGACTCTAAGGACTACCTGATGTCTGGTTGTACTGAAGATTAGCTGCGATCGGATGCAAACTAGCGAAGGGTGCGCTTCGCGACCGTTCCATTTGGGGCTCTTTTGCCAGCAGTGGCGCCGTCTCGTTAAGACCAGGGCCTGAGGCTGTCGTGTTGAGCGACTGCTGATGGCGTAAAGCCGAAGGAGGCGCAGGTTTTGAGGCAGTGTTAGTGTGGGCGTTACCATAACCGGGACCTACGGCCGGGTTTTTGGGGCCGCTCTCGTACGGAAAGTCATTAAGGGAGGGAGCGTTCACTTCTTCGTCTATAAAACTTATATCTGAAAGCGGTCGGGGGCCCGGATGGGACCGGGAGGTTCGCAAACTGTGTAAGCTATGAACGCTACGTCTCTCTTCCATATCTTCCAGAGTGCTCTTAAAAGCCCTAACAACTCGTAACTGTAAATTAAGACCAGAAAAAGGCTAACTATAGTGACCACACAAACAGCACAATCAAGTTTCACAATATGTTACTTGTTCATTTGTAAATGATTAACCTTCACTTATGTGAAATTATTTTGCAAAACCATTCCTATTTCGGACGGATTCAATGATCCGTAAAAATCTTAGACCATTTCCCCAGACGTCTGTCCTTTAATTTTTTTTACCTTTAGTTTTGAGAATCACTTTAAGATTGATTCAGAAATAGTTACCCAAAAATAGTGAAATTGAAGTATTTTTATCATTTATCTCAACTGTAATTGATTTATGAATCTATTGCACTGTTCTTCAAAGACAGGTTCCCTATCAGCCAAAAGGGGTAGTAGTCTGTCATTGATAGTACGCGAGACAATCCGTCAATACATTCACACAAACCAAAGACTATTCCATAAAAATTTTGTTTCGATCCGCAAAACAAATAAATTAATAGCATTTGAAGCAAAAATAGAGGAAAGCCATAGATTTGGAGCAGAGAGAAGACCATAAGAGAAGAGAATCAAAATAAGTCATAAAAAGCGAATAATAAACGAAGAAAATAAATAAATTGTAAAAACAGTTGACATAAAATGCAAACACAGTTTGAAGACATGAAACAAAATTAACATATTTTTTGCGCAGACAACACATAAATAGAGACACAGAGATAGAGACATACAAAAAGGCAAAAGAAATTTTAATAAAGAAAAAACACCGAAAGCCTAGTAATTGTTTTATTATATAATAAAAAACGAAAATATTTTTCAGCAAAAAAATAATTGGTTTAAAAGCGGCCAAAAAAGATGAGAAATCTTTGGATAAAAATAAATTCCTAAACAAAACCCTATTCTTGGAGAGAGTCGTGTCTGGAATTCATGAATTAATGGTGAAGTTTGTGCCAATCGGTAGACTCTGTGCTTTCAATCAGTTTATATTGAGAGCGATCAACATTTTGAGAACACATATGAAGAGCAAAAGGGATGGAGTGATGCCTGGGCTTTGAAAATCTTATATTTGCGATCAGAGACAGAATCACAAAATAATATACAATATATGTCTGGCAATGGGTTTACATTATATTCTCCGGTTTGAAAAAAATCGGAATTATTTTTCTTCTCTTAAATCAATTGTCTCTTCAGATATAACAATATATAAGACAAACATTGAGTCGAGAAATCTTAAGTCATTTTTCATGAGATTTAGTGAAGATTTTTTACTTCACTTTTTTCGCGAAACCATTAAAAGAATAAATTCTCTACACTTTTGATAAGGAATTCACAACAAAATGAACAGATTTTGAGCAAAAAAATAAGAAAAACTACGAAAAACAAAATCATAAACTTATTTGTTGAGTGATTATAATAAATGCGGAGAAAACGAAAACAATTTATGTTTTAATAGGAAAAACTGTCAGTCCTTAACATTTTCGGAGAAATAGTAATGAATGCAAAAGAAAACACAAAACGAAAGGAAATTATTTTCTCGACGATAAAGACCGGGAATAACTGAATCGACATTTAGGGCAATATGTGAACCGAAATGAGAATAACTATAATAGAAATTATTGCGAATTATATGAATTACTCATTTACAGCAAATGAGAGGACTTTTGTTTGAAATACTAAATAGAAAGACACAAAACTAATACAAATGTAAGAAATGATATTAAAATTTAAAGAATTTACAAAAATATGATGAATAGAAAAAACATCAATTCTTTCATAAAATAGAAAATAAGGTTTTGAAGAGCAAATGATTCGTAGAGCAATCAAAATGACAGATCACAAGTGCTTTCATATTAAATCAAAAACAAACTAAAATATAAATATATAACAAAACTTATGAATCGATTAAAGGGCAAAAAATTCAGAGAATAATAAAAAACTGAAACGAAAATCAAAAATTAAATAAAAGTTTTTTTCTGTTATTTTGAGAGACGGATACAACAGAACAATGAATTGGATCACAAATAAAATGCAATGAAAGTAATTAATAATGAAATAATTGTATTCATTTCAACTCAAATAAGATTAAAACCATTTCGAAATCAAGTCCTACAGAAAATCAAATAAAAACAAGAGATGAGAAAAAACAACAAAATCTCATTAAATATAGAAAATTGAAGTCAAAAAAATTGAAAAAGAGCTCAAAAGGGCTAATGATTTAATTGCGGATAAAAAATAGAGAATAGAAAAGAAGAGCCGCTCTTAAGGCAAAAAAAATTGTCGTTAAAAGAGATCTCGATTTTAAAAGGCTTTCATAGTTTGGGTTCGCATTTAATTGCATTAATTTTGGCGATAATTTGAAGAGCAGTTAACAGAAGTGTCGGGGAAATGGTCACAATGTGTTTGTCGGATAAGATTAATACTAATCAAAACAATGTTTAAAAATGCAAATCACAGAAAGACTTGCAATTGAAAAAAGCAGATAAAAGCTCCAAAAAATCAATTTAAACTCATTTAATATTATTCTGGGGTTCACTTCGAAGCAATTCTACAAATTAAAGCCCTCGCAGTTAATAGAGTCTAATACCGATTTCAAAGTGACATTTCACTAAAAGTAGGCCAATAATTGAAATAATACTTTTAGGTATTTCACTGTATTGTCATCCAATGAAAAAAGAGAAAAAACAGATTTTTAAACAAAATTCGAAATAAAATTCACATAAAGTCTACAGAAATAGAAAAATAGAAGAAGAGAGGAGAGGAAGGGAGGGAGGGAGGGAGAGAGAGAGAGAGAGAGGGAGAGAGAGAGGGAGAGGGAGAGAGAGAGAGAGAGAAT
>JAQIXV010000464.1:0-34322 GCA_034700625.1 Tectocepheus velatus | reverse complement strand
GAGAGAGAGAGAGAGAGAGAGAGAGAGAGAGAGAGAGAGAGAGAGAGAGAGTTTGAAAATTCATTTTTTGCATCTCTTTATTAAAGGAAAAATAATTTCAATTCCGATAATTAACATAAAATGTGCGCCGAATCCAATTTGTTGTCTCTTGAGATTAACTTTGATATAAGGACTACAGAAAAAATAAATTAAATAAAGCCATAAACTTATTTATTAATCACATACGAGATTAAATCGAAAGTGAAAATTCAATTTTGAACAGAATATCCCTCAGTTTAGTAATAGTCTGTTCCTTCAATCCATTAAAAGAGAGTTCTCTTCTCGTGTTTTATATCAGTTTTAAAGAGTTTTAAGTAAAACAATTTGTTTTGATTTTCTTCAAAGAGATAGTCATGTAATTTGTTTATCAACAAAAACTAAATAATTATTTTTCAAATTAATTTGATTTAAAGAAGTTTTCATAAAGTTTTTCCATTCACTAGACTTTTATCAGAAGCATTCAAAACCTTTTCCTCTTTAATCTATTTCACTAATATTTGAAATTTTAATTCATTTTGTTTTTACTATTTTTTAAGAGAATATTTGAATAAATTAGAAGTTTCTGAAGAAAAACATTTATTTATCTCAAAATATAAGTGAAGGAAATTCATTGCATTTATTATTCCGAAGATTAGAAAATTGGAGTCAATTCCGAAAAACATTTTATTGTTTTGTCATTTTTATATCTGAAGAGAATTAAATTCTTATATTTTGTCGAAAAAATAGTGTCTTTTGGAAGAATTTTATTCACAATATGTGAAAGTAATAGAAAAATGAGTGAAAACGATAACAATTTTGGAGCCATTGATCGCTTCGAAGAAAATAAAATTTAGTTTGAGTTTCGTTTAACGAAGAATTGGGTTACTTTTGAACGCAATTATTGTTGTAGTCGTAAAACATTTTGGGGTCAACAATAAAATGTTATCAATTGAGAGACACGTGAGCTGACTATCTCTCCACTCTTTAAAACTGCAATTCAATAAAAACTACTTTTATGTCAAACGGAAGGCATCCCTACATTTGAGGCTTACATTACAAGTATTTTGTCAATTGATTTGATTTTATGCAAACATTAAATAAGAGTTAAACACGTTTTATGTTATATGAAAATGGATTCAATTTGCATGTCATTGTCTAAATTAAGCTAGGTTCTTTGTTTTGAAAATCTTGAAGCCTTTGTTCCTTAAATTAAATTTGAATTTGCCTTGACAAGCATAATTAACTAGGTGCAATTTATCAATATCCAAATCCTATTATAGTAATTGAATGGAGATTTTAAATTTGTTTCAAAGTTAAATTGAATTTTAAGAAATTAAATTAATTAATGAAAATTTGTTTTAAACATAATTTTATTTTAATTTTGAGGACAAAACCAAATCCGGAATTTCATTGAAATTTTATTTCGACTCAAAGGAAGCAAAAGACTTACGCCTTAAATGCCTCTTCAACTCAATGATGGCAACGATTGCAGTGAAGCCCTCTCTCGAACTTTTGTAGAATTGTTTTATTGAATGATTTGGAAAAAAGTTATTTTCAAATAATTAAACTTTTATTTGAAAAGATTATACAAAAATATAATTTAAAATTTTCTAAACAAAGAAATTAATACACATATCATTGGATAAGTTCATTGGTTCAATTGGAAGATCGATAGCACTTACATTAATTACTTAATAAAATTTGACATTCAAAATGAATTAAATATTTATTAAAAACGAGTTCCTTAATATTATAAGGTTGAAAGTAACTTGCTAATACCAAACAATTTTTTCAAATCAATTTTAAAAATAGAATTTTTATTAGTCATATCAGATATCTATTATTTAGAGTCTAATTTATTAGAGATATAAAGTGAAGGGAAATACTAAAGATTTATCAAATCTCGAAATCATAACTAAAAATATATTTTTATCGAAAATACATTTATTCAAAGTATAAGAATAAAAATAGTAATCTTGTGATTAGAAAAGTTCTACTTTAATGATATTGTCATAAAACTAGGCTTTCGGCTTATTTTCTGCATTTGAAGATTCAAGTGATTAATTGAGAGATTATTTTTACAAAAAAACAAACTTTAAATTTAAATGACTTTTATTTAGAATTCCTTTTCAGACATAAGTTTTTCTCAAAAGAAATTTATGACTGAAATGCAATCAATTATTTAAAAGTGTATTACATTTGTATCAATAAATCATTATTTGACTTCAAAAGCGGTTCAATAGAGGGCCGGAACGGGTCTCCAGACATCTATATATAAAATTGTTAGACATAATTGATTGCAGTTTATTCAAGACGAGTATAATACAGTATCGGAAAGAGCACAGGGATGCTGCACAACCACTATAAAGGATCAATTGCTAGCAGTTGTGAGCGCAAGAATTGGCCAAATCCTATGGTATGACAAACAGCAGCACAGAGTTTGTTAGAGCACTGGCAGAGCACAGGCAGAGCACTGGCAGAACACAGACAGAGGAGAGCGAGAGATAGCGCACAGAAATGAATGTTTGGTTTTCTATTGAAGAAAACAATAATCACTAAAATTTTATGTAATATAAAAACTACAGAAAAAAGTCATTCATTTATAAATCTTTTGTTTTCTGAATAATAAATGAAAAGGAGTCACTCCTCTGTGATTCATGTAAGACATGAGAAAATTTTGAATGAATTTGAATGATTCAAAATATTTGGCGCTCTTTTTATATGTTCTCCTAATTATATGACTGCATAAACTGAAGTGTAGTCTTCCAAATGAATTTCTTTTGTTGGTTGACTGACATTGAGTTAATCGTTTTGATTACTTCATTATCAATCATATTATCAATTCATAACTCATTTGGCATAAGTGTTGCCTTACGTAACACCAATAAATTGAGCCAAAGTCCCAATAAGTCTGGTCTCATCTGGTCATCCATCCAATGGTCACAAAACAAGTCATCGTCCGATTCATTTCAAATAAGAAATAAAAGAGACGGTGAGTGAAAGCATTCTTTCAATTCAATTTTTTATTGTACTTGCTCTTTTCAATGTATGTCTCAAATTTAAAACCTTTCAAAGGTTTTATAGAAAATATTAGAAACTTTTCCAGACTATTTGTGTTCAATATTTTAAATCCTAATGAAAAATTCATAAAATAATATATCATGCTCAACTGTTATTTGATTTCTATCCACGTCTATTTTTATTTTAAAATTTATTTCTTTATAAATATTTAAATGATTTTATAAATTATTAGACTTTTCGAAAATCAAATCATTTAGAAAAATATTCGAATAATTTTTCATTCAATAACTCATTTGTTTTATTCAATACATTTGTTATACAAGAGGTCATGAATTAGAGATCAATAGGAAGAGCGCATAGAGAGAGAGAAGAGTGAAGTGTTTTGTGAAATACAAATGAGAGGATCGGAACTACTAATTAAATCATTACATTTCGTAGACATTTGTCATCAAAATTGAATTATAATCGAAAAATAAAACAAACGAATAAATGCTTTGAATTTTTGATTTGACCCTATGATCCTATGACCAAAATTATTTCATGTTATAACAGTTAACATGCTAAGCTTAGCTAATAAACATTTAAGATTTGAGATTATAAAAGTGGTGTGATTTTTGGTGAACTCTTCAGTTTAATAATCAGAAAATTCTTGACTTTTAAATCCCAACGGATTCTAAAATAATCTGAATTGCTATAAATATGTGAGTAGTTTTCCTCTTGTGCTACACTATTGCACCAAATCTTCATTAAATTTCTAATTTATTTGATTTATTTTTATTGTCTCAAACTTGATGTCAGAACAAATGAAATCGTTTTCACTTTAATTCATTCAATTCCTTCACAAGTTTTATATTAATATCACGTCTTAAATGAGTTCTGAGTATAAGAGAGTTAAGAGATATCTTCTCTTCAATTGTATGAATCATTTTTATTAATTTATTTAAACACAGTTTTGGTAAAATTGCTACCAATTGACCAAAAAATCTGATTAATTTCTGGAAAATATACCTCAAACTGTCTTTTGTTTTCATCTATAGTCAGCTCTACTTTATATTTCATTGATTATCCCATAAACTGTAATCTTGGAACCATTTCTTCAACTCAATGAAAACGATTTTTTTAAAGGAAATCATTTTTGGGATTTTTTCCGTTCAAATAATTGAATTACTTTTTCACAAATAGATATTTTCAATTCAAACAAATAAAAAAAGTCTATTTAAATACTGAAGTTACTCTAAAGTAATTAATGTTTGATCTAACACAAATTGCAAATCAATTGCTGAAATATTTTAATTTCTCTGAAAATCATCAGAAAATCTGAACATTTTTTAACAATTTGAAAGAATTGTTAAGAAATTTTTAATCCTAAAAGTTATTTGACATAACATTTGAATAGTTAAGAGAAAATCGCCTTATGTTTGAGAAATATTCTAGGTTAAATCAAATTTTATGATTGATTCTCATTTGCGAAATGATTTCCGATAAATAAAAGATATTATTGAATCGATTTTGTTGTGAAAGAATTTTAGTGAATCACAAAATAATGGTTCGATTTTTTTTGCTCAAACTTATAGACTGTTCACCAAAAAGATTGATTGCCTCCAAAAACTAATAATTCAGTTCACGATTTCACTGAAAATATAACAAAACTTTTAACACTTTCTTATTATTTCGAATAATTTATTGTAAATTAGATTTCGATCTCTTATTGGTTTCATCGCAAAAATTATTTGGTTTCTTAAATCGATTATAAGTCCCTCCGATTTAATCGGATTTTTTTAGACATCTTTCGATATATTTATTAAATTGAGAAAAATATTTATCGATTTTTGCCGAAAAAATATTGATTAAAAAATTATGAAAAATGAAGACTTAGACGAAAGTTATGGCAACTCATAAGCAGGCAATTGATTACTTGTGAAGCACTCCTTATATTAAAATTCAAAGCGAATATCGAGTGATTTCTTCGATAACTTATGAAAATTTTCATTTCCTTCAACTTTGAGCTCTTTCTTTAAATAAGACTTTTATTTGAATTAAACATTTTTCAAACGGAAAAGGATTTAAATAATAATAAAAAGTTGCTTCAGATTTGATTTTCAGAGAGATTTTCGAGTCTCTTATCAAGTTTATTATCTCTTCTAATTATCCAGAAGTGTTGAGAATCAGTCTTTTAAATTTCAAAAACTTTATACAAAATATAGGTTCGAAGAGTATTTCTCCCTTGATACAATTCAATCTGATCTCTTTCCTGTTCAATGTTTGATGACATGAAAAATTGATTTTATCGATTCATGCGATTAGTTTGGAAGAGTACTATCGAGTTAAGTCGACTTATCGGTCGAAAGATTTGCTTTAATTATACAAAAGTTTGTAGTAATGGACGGAACGAACACTTCAACCAATTTCTTATACAATGGACTCAGGATTTTCAGATAATTAATTTTCTGATGGCTCTCCTTCTCAACAGATATTTCATTACTTATTCCCTTATATAATATCTGACCAAATCAGAGCTCATCCATAGTTTGTTAGGTTTCATATAAGGAAAAAATTTTCTTTTCCTCAATAGTATACTAATCGAAACGTTTCTCTAATCAATTATAGACCGAAATAACATTTTCATAAAGAATTTAGTAAACGAAAGTATGTGTATGGCATGTGCAAGGTATCCAATCTTATGATTTTGTTGAGTAAATGAAGCAAAAAATCATGTTTAGAGTTGAGCGTCGATTACTTAATGGTTGCAATCATTCAAACATTTGAAGAGAAGAGTAATCACTTTCGAGACTCTATTGAAGCCGAAGACAACATATAATGGAATTAAATTGAAATTAATTGCAATCAATAATAGATAAGAATGAAGTCAAGCAAAGCAAGTGTTTGAGCAAGATGATTTCAATTAGTCTTCATTAATAAATAGTAGTCTTTTGATTGTATGAAAATATTTTGAATTCACATTATTTTTATCTTTGATTTATTCATAAAAACAAAGAACTAATGAAACGTTAGAATCGATGACAATATCCTTTGAATTGAATATTTGATAAATTCAATAACTGTTGGCAAACATCAAATTCAATAGAATTTTCAGTCGAAACGTGTCGTTCCCTTCATTTCCATTGAATAAATATTTTCTATTATTCTTTCATTTATATTCTGAGTCCACGTAATGTCATCTTCGATGGAATCCATAGCTAACTATAGGACCAATATTTTGAGTTCCATTTCCGATAAACACAACTTTTGCCACTTGGCTAACCCTAAAGGCATTCAACTATTGAACTATTTGAACGATTGAACTAGACCATTTTCTCAATAACAATTATTATAAACTTCACAGAAAATAGCAATTCTTAAAGATTTCCTTTTTATTGAAAAGGAAACTGGTTGGTCAAGATCAATTGAGATTTTAATTGATATATGAGAGCAGACTGAGACAAAAATATTGGATTGGATTCGTAATTCCTAATGATTTTTATAAAAAAAAAAGTTTTTTATACATTTTTGTATTTGTACTCAAATTGGATAAAAAGCCATAACTATCCCAACGATTCTGAAGATATTTCTGTTAAAATATTTTTTAAGAGAATATTTTTTTACAACATTATTAACGATTGAAAATTTCAACTAAAATTCACTTATTTATTGTGAACTCATAGTTGACAATAAAGTAGTCATATGTTTGGTAAGTATTTCAACAGAATTGAGAGCAAAAGAATGGCTTTTGAGAGAAAAGTATTGGATTTCGACCATTAAGTGTCAAAAATAGAGATCCATTTGTGTTCGTCTCTCAAAACATCTAAAAGTCATTAAATGTTTTCTATTTTATTACAACTAATAAAATATTAAATGAATGTTCAAAATATTGAGATATAATTGAATTTAATCTTCATTTTATGTGAAAGCCATCGAAACTTTTGTTATAACTCACTGTCATTTTGGTGAAACATTCAATTAAATCAAATTATATATGCAGGTTCTATAATTATACATGTTAACTTTGATAATGTTTTTGATTTATACATCAAACAAAAGTTTCATTAATAATAAATTTATTGATCTTTAGTTCGAAGAGAAGTAAATCTTTGAATCTATTATTCAATGAATGAATCAAATTCTTGTTTTAATCTATATTTGAATTTTAGTATCAAAAGTATTCTTCAAATGAATAAAATTAAAGAAAATCAATAGAAGAGAATCAAAACCATAAATGAAATAAAAATAAGTCTAAAAGACAAAGAAAGAGATTCTGTGCCGCATATCCCCATTAAAGTCCGTGAAATCGATATAATGACATGAAATTTAAGTCTGACCGACACTAACGGCATAACAAATTCAAGTAATATATCGATAGTCGAATGGTTGTGAAGAATACGATCGAATTGAGCAAAGCTTTCAATACATGAGACCAGACATTGAAAGCTATCTTTCCTTAAAGGGATTCAAAATAAAAATGTTATGCAATATAAATGTGAAAAAATGATTTTCTTACTAAGCGCTCATCTTTTATGCCGTTCACACTTCCAAAAGTCATTACATTTATATTTTGGATGTGATTTACAGATTGAAAAATTGATACTTTTCAAAACCAAGATGATCATGCTCATTTATACCAAAAAAAGTTGTGCATTAAAAAGTCATTTTAGTGATTCATTTGTGTCTCACATAATATAGCAATTAATCTGATTATGGATACAATAATGAATGAAAAATATATATTAATAATGTGTGTGAGGGGGGAATACATTGGATTCAATGCTAACCATTTGTTTTCAATTGACTCTGTTTTCTATTTTCGTAAAGTTTTAAAAATATTTTTCGTTGTTTTTTCATATTTTTTATTTAAATTTTAAATATTAGAAAAGATGAAGAGATTTAACCAAAAAAAATGATTTATTTGTCAAAAATTGTTCCAAAAATATTTGAAATGATGTGATATTCATGAAAATCATAAGTGAAAGGAAATCGATTGGAGAGCTATCGGCGAAATTTGAGATGTTTTCAGACGTTATGAGACACTTTCAGCTCAACCATAGATATTCTTACTTTACTCTTGTATTGAATTGTATTGAATATATTTTTAGTCTATTTTTAGTCTAGGTTAATCTTTCTTACGTTAATAAATGCAATTAATTTGTTTTCAGTCATTTGGTTTGCAATTAATTGAATTTTGGTTTCAATTGAATGACTTGAAGCAGTTTTCTAATTTTTCTCTGTAAATCATGTGAGTTGATCTTGGCAATATCTGTCAAGACTTCAAAAGAGGCCAAAAGTCTATTTTGTGTCTCAGACCGCCTTTTCGTCGTTGTCTTCAATGTCTTCCTCAGAAATTCTTTCGGTTATAATCGAAATGTTATGCATCTGACAAAAACTGACATCAAATTGTCGTTTAAAAAGAGTTGTGTCAATGGCTGTGTGTGTATAGGTGTATGTGTGTGTGTGAGTGTGTGTGTCTCACAATACGACATAAATGAATACGGAATAAAATATTTGAATTTATTTTTCTTTTTATAGAAACCGAAGATCCGGGAAGAGCTTATGGAAGGGGTAATTATCAACTTTTGCTTTAAATTTTGATCAAAAGTTTTGACTTTTTTATTCAATTAAAACCATTAATTCACATAACATAACATTTTTACTTCAATGAAAATCCATTCTTATAATTAAGAGTTTTGTCATTTAGAAGACATCTCAATGAAAATCCAGTTCATTCTTCTGATAGAATCGATTTTTCATTCTATTCAGTAGTTTTCCTAAATTTGATCAAAAAAATAATTTTTTGTCAGAGAATACGAGAAAAGAAACATTTCGTAGAAAATAATGGGATTTGACTCAAAGGACTTGAAATAGTCTTTTGAGAAGTTTTCAAATAAAACATTTTTATGATAAAGTATTTTATAGCATAAAATGCACCAAAAGTTATGTCTTTTTTCTAATGATTTCAATGAATTGTTTTTTAATTCTAATGCAAAATAGAGTTAAAAAAAACTCACGAAATATCAGTTTTGAACAAACATTCGCTAAAAAACATTTAGATTTAAACAAAAGTACTTTAAGTAATTTTTAAACATTTTTCAAAACAAATTTCTATTTTTAATAAAAACTTCAAAGAATTTTCTGAAGTTTTGTTTTATATTTTATTTATATTAATTAAAATTTGTTTTTTTTCAGGCGTGGGTTTCTTCGTGGGTGAGTTCATTCAATATCTCCATTGATAGTCCATTGATAGATGAATTTATCGGATGTTCATAATTGATGGAAAACCACACCTAAGATGTAGTTTTCTATGTGTTTGTCGGATAAGATCCATATTTTTTAGATATTTTTTGGAAATAATTTGAAGAATTTATTTTTCTGATAATAGGAGAGCCATGTGTCTCGACTTGCAATCAAATTCTTTTTCACGTGTCTTGTAATTTGACGACACACTTATGTGAGTGCCTTCCGGACTATCCGGTGAATGTCGAGAACAAAATCTGTTTGAGAGGTAATCATTACTTCTCTTTCTTTTCAACTCAAAAATGATTGACTTTTGCGCTAAAAATATGATTCAAAAGCCGTTAGAATTGGAGATAAATGCGAATATCGGGAGGAATGCAGTCATTATGACTCAAACACCATCTGTTCTAACCATGGATTGTGTCAGTGCTCTGACGGTAACTCATTTATTATTTTATTATTAGTTTCTATTACGAAAACAAAGATAATACAACATAAGCACAACATAATCAAAGCCATTCTGCTTAGTCAAAGATAAGAGTATTCTTGCTCAATTGAATTCTGTACATGATTAACTCTAACCAAATTCTGTGAGAGATATTTGAATATAAGCTTTTCGATGAATGAGAATGTGTTAGACTCTATTAGACTGATATAAAGTTTAGTGATAAGAAATTTGAATATAAAAGTATGTTTGATCTTGCTTATATAATTCTTCTTGAATTTTAAATTATTTCAATTCTTTAGAGATTGGATACAAATAAGAGTAAGAATCGGTTTTGACATAAATCTAGAGTTAATTCATTTGATTAGTGAATAATCATTTGATTCAATATTTACTGCGAGACTCGAAATCTTATTCTCTTCTCAAAACATTTGTCGATAAAATATAATCAAATAAATGTCTGTTTTTCGCACAAAATCATAAATCTTTCTCTTTTTAGGTTATTCTATGAAATCCGATGACAAAAAGGGAAGAGTGTGTGTCGCCGGTAATTATCAACTCTCCTCTCATTGATTTTCTTATGACTTTCCTCTTATTTCTCTATATATTTCAATTGATATAATTGTATGAATGAACTGAATGATCATTAATTGCCTTAATTCGCAAAATATTTAATTAAAATAAACTTTTAATTTGATTTCAATGTTGAGGTGAATCCCCAATGCATTTAAGGATAGGAACGGCTACCTATGAATTCTTGAACAACGCTGATCTCACAACTTTGATAAGCCTTATATCGAGTCTTGTTTTGTTGGTATTCCTATTTTGTTTTGTAATCAAACTCTTCAATAAGTGAGTAGTGATTAGCCATTGATTTAAACATAGATTTTACGAAAAGTTTCTATTTTTGGTCAATTAATTAATTAGAGTACGTTTTAACGAAGACGACGATCGATGTTATTCTCGAGGGTCTGTCCCACCGGTTATATTGACGGGTATGGAAACGGGTCCGTCACGTGATTCCAGCAATAGAAGTGTGATTAACGATTTTGTGGGTTCGCGTAGAGCCAGCTATTCTCTGTTGGCACCCCCGCCATCAAACTTAGGTATCAAAATAGTTCCGATCCATTTGTTGATCAATGAGCCGATGAGCCGATGAGCACAACTACGAGAACTACCACCGCATCTAATACTCTGTTTTTTGATAGCGTCTCGTCGGCCGAGTCTGTCGTCCATTCGCTCTCAAAGTTCTCTCAGAAGCTATTCATCATTTCGTAGTCAGTCGTCGTTCAGGAACTATAAACCAGGCAATAATGTTCGCGAGTCGTTCCGGAGGACGACATCCTCTCCACTCGAATCAATCCAACCAATTATGTCCAACTCATCATTCAATTGTCAGCCGATCGCACAAAACCATTGCAATCGAGGCTTAAGGAATAAAAATGTAGGCATTCTTTCGATTGATTTGTTTTGAATTCCTGTTTATAAAAATAATTGTCATAAACGTTAGGATCACTGCGCTCTTCATCACTCATCCGGAATCAATCCGTCTGTGCCTCACAATTGACTTATAATAGACTCACAATATTTGAGATCAATTTCAAAGTTTTCAGTTTCTATCAAAAAATGCAAAAAATGAAAAAAATTAACAAATTATTAATAAATTGATAGAAATTACAAAAATAGGATTAAAACAAATGAAATACAATTTAGAAAATTGTGTGACTTATGAAGTGAACAAATTTTAGCAATAATTGTGAGTTTAATAAAACAATCATTAGTTTTAAATTGAATTCATTTGTTTATGTAATCTATTGATTAAAATATTATATCAAAATTGTTTACAAATTATAAATGAAGTCATTTTACGAATACAATCAAAATGATTATAGGAATCTTTGAACTTGCATCTTTTGAATTATTCATCTTTCTATTGAAATTTAATAAATTTCAAGATTCTATTTCCGAAAAAAAATTTAAATAAAAAAAATTCACTGAAGACGTGAAGAATGGACTGAATATAACAATTGAAATAAAATATTACGGGTATTAAAGTAATGGAGAATTGGGTCGATATTAAGACAATGGATGACTGAAACTGACTTCAGATAAATGAAGTAAAAGTTATTCTTTGAAATGTGAGTCTAAAACATATTAATAAATCATAATTTCTTATGATTCCTGGCAATCAATTTTCATTTCATTTCGGCTCAAAATTGTTTTGTTTGATTCAATTCATGAAATGTTTTTAAAGAATTTTTCTGAGAAAACAACGGAATAACAAAAGAAATAAAGAAAAGCCTTTTCGTCAATAAATCTCTAAAAATATCCTAATTTTTAAAAAAAACTAAAAAAACAACAAATAATTTACAAAAGTATCCGAAATTTAATTTGAATTTCAAAATAAGCCTTTAATTTGATTCAAAGTTAAATGATTTTTCGTAATTCACTTTTAATGTAATAAATATATTCCGAAAGGATTTCGTCGATTATTTAAATCGATAAAAACGAAGATTTTTTAAAAAAATTTAACGAAAAATAACAGATTCGCCACAAAGTGATAAAAGAAAGGCATAAGTTATCATTGAATTATCACGCAATGGATAATGGCTTTCATATACAATTGATGTACAATTGAGTGCCTTTTTGTTAATCAATAGGAAATGTTGTGATTCCCTCACAAATCGATAATAATTTGATTTTCATTTATGTATTTTATATTCAATAGAAAAAATGCAAAATATTTATTCAAAAACGTTAAAAATATATACAAAAGAAATATTTTTGTCAATCGATTTATTTCTTTTGATTTTCAAAAAGGAAATCCAAAAAATTGTTTCTTATGTTTGAAGAATAAATCAAAAAATTGAATATAATTTTATTATTGATATACAAAACTTTAGTAATATTTTGACCCGAAAACACTCTAAAGAATAAGCAAGGTATATTCCTTTTCAATATAAAATTTCATATTTAATAAAATTTCTTTCATTTAATATTCAAAAATATATTACATTTCGAAAGATTTTCTAAAAATTCTTTAAAAGCCAAATATTAAGGGATTTCTTGAAATAAAGTTAAAAGAGAAACGAAAATGAAATGAAACGAATCCATCAAAACCTCAAAAAAATCTTCTAAAGAGTGATTGTTTGAGTCATGACTCATATGAATAGAATTGATTGTACTATACGTCAATAATAGGTCAATTATTGAAGCACCTGAAAAAATGAACTTGAAAAGAGTGATCAATCAGCTTCAGACACTCGAAAGAAAACCAACAGAAAGGTGAAGTATAACCAAGGGACAAGTTTCTATCAAGTTTATTGATTCAGTTTAGGCTTCAATAATGTTCTTTCGCTTAATTGGAAGAAAATATACTGAATTTTATTAACTCAACGCTAATCAGTATTTAGTTATTATGTGCTTTCAATTAACAACAAATGTTCACATTTTTTATTAAATAAATAATGAATTAATAAATAAATAAATTTTAATCCAAATATATATTTCTTGAATTCCTAAAGAATTGAAGAATTTATTCAGAATTGTGTTGAATGGGAAAAGTGGTGCCATTTGGTGGACATACCTCTCATTAGTTAAAGAACTGAATGAATAATATTTTGAAAACATCTGTAAAATAGTTTTGAGAGAAATATTTGAAAAGAAATTTATTTACAAAACAATTGAATTTGAATTTGAGTTTAATATCGATTTTATTTATTCATTTGATTTGTTCAGAAATGACAACATTTGAAATGTTTTGCTATAATTGTTCCCATTTTGGAGTCATTTAATAATTTTGTTGAATTGATGGCAAATATTTGTTTTATTCAATTCTTTGTTTAGTTTTTTGGATCAAATTAAAGATGAAATCATTGAAAAGACTTCTCTTTGTTTTACTCATAAATCAAATCTGTTTTAAAGACTCGAATCAATTGAATAACAATTTGATTGAAAATCACTTCTCAGACAAGAATTTGTTGAAATCAAATGACAACAAGAGTTCAAAGAGTGATACAAATGTGAATATATCGCCAAATAAGCCAAACATTGGATCAATTGATTCAAACAATTTGATCCTTTCTTCTCATCCATTGTGTAAATCAGACATCGCATCGATTTGTGGCCGAAATGGTATCCAAATGGACAACAATTTGGCGGTTCTCAGTTGCGTTCAAAATGATAATAAGAAAGAAGACATTCATTTGTCACCGGATTGTCATCACTTGATTTGGTCCTATAAGAGGAACCTAACGAATGACAACCAATTCTCAAATGTGGCCAAAAAAGTGTGCAATCGATTGATTAGTTCAAACATTGATTGTTTGGAAACCGAAACCGAGAAAGTGTTGAGTCCGAGCGCTAACCTCTTGAGTTGTCTTTTCGATAAAATTTCGTGAGTCTTACCATTGGTTTAAAACTTATAAATCAATTTTTATTTCATTATATTCAGAGACGAAGAGATAGACATCGAATGCAAATCGTTTTTAACGAAAATGGAAATAATTATTTTCAGTGACTATCGATTAGTCCATAAATTTACAGATTTTTGTTCCAATGATATCGAAAAACTAAAGTGCGGTCGACTTGACATCAATTCTGAGTCGAGTCATACTCAGGGGGAGACCATTGAGTGCTTACAGAAATCAACGGACAAGTTGTCCGCCAAATGCAAGCATCAGATCTTAAGGATCGCTGAATTGCAAAGCGATGACTTTCATTTGGACCGACCCCTCTATTTTGCCTGTCGTGACGATAGGGAACAGTTCTGTCATCGAACTCAGTCCGGCGAAGGGCGGGTCTATCGATGTCTTATGAGACACAAATTGGAACCCGATATGAGTCGCAACTGTCGGGAAAAACTATTCCAACGGGAAATGCTGGCCGTCCGCGACTATAAAGTAGCCAAAGGGTTGGCCAAAGGTTTCTATTTTTAATTGTATTTCAATTATTTGATTATTTTTTTTTTGCTCTGAAAGCCTGTCGTCAGGACATAAAAGCCCATCACTGCAGAGATGACACCTCTGACCAAAAGGAGATAAGACTCGCGCAGATATTGGTCTGTCTCGAGAACGCTATGAACAACAACTTTGAAGTTGAGTCTCAATGCAGAGCAGAAATGCTTTCCCATCGAAGAACTCTTCTCGAAAACTATAATTTGACTCCAGATCTGGTTTCGTCCTGCGATGGGTTTGTTTCACATTTTGTGTCTATTTTTTATGTTTGAAAATTGATTCCAAAAAATTATTTAAACAAAAAAAATATCCAAAATCTTAGAGATATTCAAGAGTTTTGTTCGCGACTCGAAATCGGAGGCAAAACACTTCACTGTCTTCTAAAGCACTCCAAACCCAGAAGAAGAGGCGCCAAAAAGGGCCAAATCAGTGACCTCTGCAGACGAGCTCTTGAAGATCTTCTCAAAGAAACTAATGCTGGAGAGGACTGGAGGGTCGATCCCGTACTGCAGTCCGCCTGTCAGAGTCCAGTCGACAACATCTGCAAAAATATTGAACCCGGAGAGGGACGAGTCATGTCTTGTTTGATGGATAACGTGGAATCAACTCATATGACTGATGACTGTCGACAGGCATTACTTCAAATTCAATATTTCGTTGTCCGTGACTTCCAATTGGACGCATCCCTATACCGGTCCTGTCATAGCGATGCCGTCAAACACTGTCACGCGAGGACTGATTGGTCCGACCGACCGGAACATATGGATCCCGAGAGGGGACCAACTGTTTTATCGTGTCTTTACAGATATGCATATCATCCGAATCATAACATTCGATTGAGCCGTCCGTGCGTTTATGACATCAGAAGAGTTATGAGACAAAGGGCTCAAAGTGTGGAACTAATGCCAGAGATTGAAGAGCCGTGTCTTCAAGATTTAGCTCTTTATTGCAGCGGTCAGAGCGATGACCTCAATGCCGAAAATCTAATCGGGAAAAAGGGATTTGAAATGGAATGCCTTCAGCAACACCTCAATAACTTGGATGACAAATGTCGGGAAGCGATCGGAAACTTTACAGAAGAGGAGAGTCAAAACTTGGAACTTAACTATCCTCTGATCAAAGCCTGTGCCGTTCCCATCAAAGAGGTGTGTACTGACCTAATGGAGAGAGAGATCGATGAGGGAGACCTCATGGAGTGTCTGATCCTCAATAAGAATAAGCTCGGAGTCAAACGATTCCCGAAATGTCGGGTCGCTGTCGAACACTTCCAACTGCTGTCACTCAAAGACTTTCGCTTTAGTTTCAAATTTAAGGAGTCGTGTAAAGCAGATGTTCTCAACTATTGTCGCTCTGTTCGCACCAAATATGATGTGGTCTCGTGTTTGAGTGGTATTGTCTTCAACGACACGCTTTCTAATCGACACAAACCTCGAGTGTCTGCCGACTGTCAAAACCAATTGAGAGTCGAATTATTGGAGAGAAATGAAAACATCAGATTTGATCCAAATCTGGACAAAGCCTGTGATTCAGACCGAAAAAAGTTCTGTGCGGACGTCACTCCCGGAGAATCACAAATCTTGGAGTGTCTTAAGACAAATATGCCTCAACTGAAGAAAGCCTGTCAGAGACACCTCTTCCAACACCAACGCATTGAAATGAACGACAATTCTGTTGATTACTCATTGATGACGAACTGCAAGACAGCGATCAACAAATTCTGCCCAAACAGTGACTCTAAAGAAGTGCTGTTCTGTTTGCGTGACTCTCGAGACAGTATAGGAATGGATAAGAGGTGTCGGTCTCTCGTATTGAAACGTTTGGCGCAACAAAACACAGATTATCGACTGAACCCTCGTTTGAAGTCCGCCTGTCAGAGGGATGTCCCCAAGTTTTGCGGTGACATTCTTGAAAGACATCGAACTGATGAGGAATTGGAGGGAAAAGTGATCGCATGTCTCAAAAAGCAATACGTTTTGAATAAATTGTCGCAAAGCTGTGAAATAGAAGTCGTAAACGTTATCAGAGAAGTCGCACAGAATATAGAATTGGATCCCATTCTGTATAAGACGTGTCAACACGAAATCAAAACAAAGTGTTCGGATGATATCGATGTCGAGGAATGTCTAAAAAATAAATTTCAGAGCAAACAAATCGTTGACATCGAATGTAAGACAGAAATCGCGCGACTCATTAATCAGGTTAAGGCTGACATACAATCGGATCCACTTTTATATAAGGTTTGTGTCCAAGACATCAAACACTTCTGTTCTGACGTCCCTTCAGGACACGGAAGACAATTGTCTTGCCTTCTGATGGTTGTCGAGTCTGACTCATCCAAACTGACCGAAGAATGTAAGACAATACTCACTAAAAGGGTTGAAATGTTTGAATACGCGGCAGAAGTGGCGCCGGCAGAGAGTGTCGCACAAGTCTTCAGAATAATATCGACCTCTCCCTCGAAAAACTACTTTTTGTTTGTGTTTTTCAGTTTAGTTTCAGTGATCTTCGCGGGAGGACTCCTCTGCGGTCGAGTCACTAAACGTATCGCAACTAACGATAAAATCAAATGAGATTTCATTTCAAGTTTTATGTCATTTTGTTTAATGTTTTCTGTATTTCATACAAAAATTAGTTTAAAAATAAAAGCAATTATTTAAAAAATAAAATCGAATACAAATTATTTAAAGAAATCGTTTGGAAATAAATAAAATTTGAAATTTGAGCACAAATTTTAAAATATTTGGAATTATATAAAGTATTGGAAAAAATGTTTTCTGTATTCGAGAATACATTGTGTCATAAAAATTGAGACCAAAATAAATGCCTCTTTTATCGGTATTTCTGGCGCTAAGTCTTTGGACAGAACTTAGTTTTTGAACACAGAAAACAAAATACAACTTAGGAATTGTTGTCTGTGTGTACTCTATGATTGTCTCTAATCAGTGCTGCGGTTATTATTTGGTGACAAAAAAGTCAATGTTTTGCAAAAATATAGTTTTTCTCTTAGATTTGGTTTCAGTCCAGTATTCGAGTACTGAGTGAAGTATCGATAAAAAGATGAAAATTATCACAATTTATGAAAATGCTATAAAAAAAACTAAAGAAATGTCATTTCATTAAAACTCAGGAAAAAATTTCTTAAAATGGAAACAATTGAACGGAATTTAGTGTATTTCCACTAAAAAAAGATAAAAACAATTATTAATATATTGATAGATACCGATCAATAGTTATAGAAATCTTCTTCTTTAATCCCATATGAAATGAATTGGAATTTAAGCTAAAATTATGTTTCATTTCCTGGATTTTTGAGTGAATTTGGTTTTAATTGTGACTCAATTTGTGAGTCACCGCTAGAAGTTGTCGATAGTTCTGAAGAAGTATTCGTTTCTTTGGAACCATTGGCCGTAATATCGAGTCTGTGATAGAGAGGATTCAATGGATTCCTGGGAGTGTCGTAATGTAATGAGTCGTAACCACTCGTCTCTCCTAAAGAGACAAAAATTTGAGATAATTATAAAATTATAGAAACAATTGATACAAACCCTCAACACTTCTTCGTTTGATCTCATCATAAAAGGGTTCCTTTTTGTCGACCAATTGTTTGAGATCTTCAATACTGTGATATATGTTTGGATTAAAACTTTCTTTAAGTTTTTGAGAAGTCTTTTCATCGACTTCTGCGTAAACATTAGAGGCTTCTGCGGCACAGGAGGGGCTTTCCCTCGAACAGTGGTCGTCACCAAAAGATGTGAGTTTTGCTTTTTGTATATTACTTTTGGTATTATTCAGATTATTGTGAATATTCTTCACATTATTGGACGACGAAATTGATTGCGAATAAACCGGGTTATCGAAGTGCGTCCGATCCGGCCCTTCCTCTGAGGCCGTGTATGTGACGTACAATTGGTTCTTTAGTTTCAATAATCGTCTTCTATAATGTATTACCAGAAATAAAGCGCCAAAAAGTAAAATAATTGAGACCACAATCCCAGCGATGAGACCATCGTTTGAAGACTTTGAGTGCTGTTCGCCCATAAAAAGTTCAAAGGAACGTATGTCACACTTCTCTCCCGTAAAGCCTTATTATTGAGAGACATATTAGAAATTAATCTAAAACTCTGAAATAATTACCGTATTTGCAAACACATCCAAACACGTGATCGCAAACGTGATTAGGTGTCGGACACTTACAACCGGTCAAACAGTGGTCACCATAAAAACCTTCGGGACCTTAAAAAGAGCGATAATTTAAATGAAAGTCATTAATAAATTGTGAAAAAATTACAAATTTCTGAACAACGCGTTCCCATAAAGCCTTGTTTGCATCGACAGAAGCCATCAGTTGGCCTACAATTTCCGCCATTCATACAATTGCACTCTTGTTTGCAATCGATTCCAAAGAAGCCGGGATCGCATTGTTCAGAACAGGTCTCTCCCCTCCAACCTATTGATTAAATTGACGAACAACCAGGCTCATTACCATGATTAAATCAATTAGAGTGCAATGAATTGGCAAATATTGACAAACCGGGCAAACAATTGCATTTCCCAGTGATATGATTACATTCGGCGCCCTCTTTAGAACACTGGCATTGATTGACACAATCTGTTCCATACCTTCCCTGAGGACAGATCTGAAATCAAATTTTACGGCGAATTTGAAAAATCAATAAATAAACAAATTTTTTGATACAAACTTCTCCACAATGAAGACCAGAATAACCTTAACATAAATAAAAATATTAATTCAATTCATTATTTACTACGAGAGGTAATACCCGGAGAGCATAAACAGAGGCCAGTTATGTGATGACAGGGCTCTATAGCGTTGTGACAGAGCGGACACATTTCAGTGCAATTTTTACCAAATTTACCGGAAGTGCACTAAAAGTATTAAAAACTCATTTCAAGTTAAAAATGAATGAAATTCATGAATTTTGGGTCAAATTCTGTGAAGGAATAGTTATTCACTTTTTCAGTGCATTTATTTCCGGTCCAACCTTTAAGACACAAAAAATCAATGTTTTGTTTAATAATTATAGAGAATATTAAATGAAGACCTCTTTGACAAACGCAAACGTTTCCGTTGTCCGCTTCACAAGGAGTGCCCTCAGGACAGGAACACTGATTTTCACAATTGGAACCCCATTTGCCTTTTGGACAATAGTTGCCAACGAACTGACAGAGGGGTCCAGAAAATCCATTTTTGCAAACGCACTCCCCTTTGGTTTTATTTAAGTTAAATATAAATGTTTTGGAAATAGTTTTGAGAGTTACCGGTCACGTGATCACAGAATTTAGTATTATTTTGATTGCAATTACACTGATTTCTACAATTGATTCCAAAATATCCTTCGGAAGAATCCATACTTTACTCAACTCTCAAATAAGAGACATATTTACCGTTCGGACACTTTTGGCTAAAAATTAAGTGTTTTTCGAAAATTTATTCAATTTTGTGTGGATTCTGACAATACCTGCAATCCTTTCCAACAAAACCGGCGGAACAGTTGCAAACTCCTTTGAAACGCAAACAATTGAAAAAAAGATTTTTTTTTAATAAAGCAATTATTGTACCGTTGATTGGATCGCAGGCGGCGTTGTTTTGGCACAAACAGCTCCGTTGACACGACTCACCCCATTTGCCGGGAGGACAGGGACGCTCACATCTCAGCCCTGAATACCCGGGCGGACACATACACTGGAAATATTTGCATTAAAGATATGATAAGAACTTATAAAATAGAATTAGAGCAGACATGGCAATAAGGGGGAGAAAAGAAAAGTCATAGGTCTCCCCACTAGGAAAAATCAACGAAAAAATCAGCAATGGCCGACAAAATGGCGGCTAAAAATGGCCGCTGGCAGCCATTTTGTTCCTTAATTTAAGTATTTTGATGGTTTAAACTGGATTTAAACTAAATTAAAGGCAATTTAAGCTTGATTAAACTCAATTTAACCGGATTTAAGCTGGATTTAGAAAGAAAATGGCGGAAAACGCCATGACAGTCCGCCAGTAACCCCCCCCCCTAGACCCTCAGGAAAATTTGCTAAAAGTCAGCCTATAAACCCCTCTTAGACCCCCCCTGGAAAGTAATTGCTTTGCCATGTCTGAATTAGAGTATCATTTAAATACCTGTCCTGTTTGTGGAGAACACTTGATATTCCCAAAACAAGAGCAGTTCTGAGTGCAGTCCAAACCATAAGTGCCAGAAATACACGGTTTTTGGCACTTCTCTCCCCTCCAACCGGAATCACACAAACATTCGCCTTAAATATCGATCAAAAGATATATAATTTGATTAAATTAATGATTAAAATAAGTTTCAAAACAATTGGCATCACTTGAGATAAGGAATAAGAATACCTGTGATGTGATGACAAAGAGCACCGTTTTGACACTCGCATACATTATTACAGAGATGACCATAAGTGGGAGGAGAGCACTGTCTGTGGCAAAACTCTCCGGTATAGCCCTAAACAATAAAAAGTTGAAGAATATAATAGAAAAAGAAGTGAACCAACTGTTTTGCAACTGCACTCTCCACTCGAAGGATCGCATATAAGGGTATTATTTTGATGGCATTGACAGACATTATCACAGTTCTCTCCAAACATATCTTCCGGACAATTTCTGTCCTCACATTTGGTGCCGACCCATCCATTTTGACAGATGCAGTCTCCAGTCTCGAGATGACAAGTGCCACCATTAGAACAGTTGCACCTCTTCTCACAATTCATGCCATACGTACCGACTGGACACTCGTCTTCGCAACGAATTCCTTTATAACCAAATTTACTGAAAATTATCGTTCGATTAATTCTCTTTAAATCTTTAAAATCAATTGAATGTCAGACCAAATGCAGTCCCCATTAATTGGATCACATTCTCCTTCATTATAACACTCGCAGTTTTGGCTGCAATTCTTTCCCCACTTTCCGACTATAGAACAACTTTTGGTACAGAATTCCCCCTAAAAATCAATTTAAATGAAAATCTGAAAACGAAAAGCGTGTGAAATGCAAACCATCCAACCGGGAGGACAACCGCACTGACCCGTCACAGGATCGCAGTGACCATCATTTTGACACATACACTGATTGGCACAATTAAGTCCATGAGTCCCAGAAATGCACTGCTCTTTGCATCTGTGATAAACATATTTGAGAAATACTGTATATAATGAATGTTTGTTTGAGACATACAGAGGGCCTCTGAAACCACGATTACAATCACAAACTCCTCTAAAAAATGATTGAATGTTTAAAATCAATTTATAGCTAATATTTTGGACATTACGTGATGTGATGGCAGACACCGTTTTCGCAGCGACAGCTTTGAACGCAATGGTATCCGAAAAATCCCTCTTCACAGGGCATATCACAGTTTGGTCCCCGCCATCCCTCAGCACAGGTACAAACCCCAGTGACGGCATCACATTTGCTATTGTGTTTGCACTGACAATCATTCTCACAATTAGGACCCCATTTATTCTTAGGACAGGCTTTAAGTGAATCAAACAAATCATATGAATGACAAAACTTTTATTGTTTTTCACTTCAAAACACTCACAAACATTACAGTTGTGTCCGCCGTATCTGAAATCATGAATCAAATATAAGAATTAATTGATTGGTTATAAAATTATCAATGATAATACCCTGGTTGACACTCGCAAATGTCAGGTGATATGCAATGGCCGTGAATACAGGCGTTCACACAAATGGCTGACAATTGGGAACACAATTAAAACGGATTAATCAAAATATAATACTTACGAATACATCGATCGCCAACTTCTGCAAAACCCTTACAACAGGTTTTGATGGTTCGCGTCGAGAGTTTCGTCTCTTTTCGGTATTCGATTCGATATTCAATTCTTTTAAAAAATAATCATTTTTTCAATTTTTCGATAAATTATTTGTCATTTGAATTAAGAACGGGTTTTACGACAAGAAATCAAATGAATTCATTAAAATCAATACATTTTCCAAATATGAGAAAAACAAGAACTGAATTAAAGAACAGAAAAACTTTGTTGACTTGACTCGACTCGACTCGACTCACCTCGTTTTGCGACAACGGGGAGGGATGGCTACACACCATCCTATAGTTCTAACTTCATAAGGAACACGAACTTGGACCTGGACCTCAACCGGGTAACTGTTTAATGTTTTAATGCAATTAACGCAACACTCGTTGAATTGATAGAGACATACGTTTCTTGTTTTGTGCAGACATTAGGTCCGTCCAAACCATTAGAAAATAAGATGAATAAAAGGATTTGAAAGATAACCAAAATAATTGTCATTTGGAACTAAATAATTAAAAATTGAAACAAATCATAAAACAATTGAATTGCAAACAAACAATAATTTAGGGTTAATATAGATATTGAGTCATAATTAGAATCATATCGATTATAGAGTTAACAAATGTTTCAGAAGAAAAAAGTTTTTATTTTATTTTATTTTATTTCAGTTCTAATTATGTCAATGATGTCAAACAAATTACAAAACAGATTTACTTTAAACCCATTGGCTATTCTGTTAAACATTACTTTAATTCAAATCTAAAGTCAAATAACTGTCAACTTTTTCTGCAATCGTTTGTAAAATACAATTTAGAAAAATATTATTATTGTTTTGAATAACTTTTCGGTTGATTAAAGCATTTCTTATTTAAGTCAATATATAATTCATTCAAATTACAAAAAGTTTGAACTAAATATCGATTGAATGCCATCTAATCGACAAAAAAAGTCGTCAAAAATATAATAATTGTTTTACTTAAACATCAGAATTGAATTCCGATGTTTTTTAACGGAAAGTAATAAACAAATAATAACAACAAAATTCAAGGCCTTTAAAACTTTTGAAGGGCTTTGACTTCTTAGATAACAAACAAACTGTAAGACCGGTTCCTAAACGGCTTCTAAATTATTGTTTTCGTCTAAAACTCAGAATTTTTCTCTGATTTGGTCTCATTTTTGTCAATAAAATCATTAAAATTCATTATTTCGCAAATCTATCAAAACTTAACAATCAATTAATAATTATAAAAACAAAATATAACTAAATATTTGAAACAAAGAGCGCAACGGATAAGCCTTTAATTCAATGAATAAGTATTTAATTATTTTTTGTGAGAATACTGTCTTTCAGATGAAAAGTATGTCTCACTTTCGTACCTCAATTTTTGTCAAATATTATTATTAAATACAAAAAAATTGTTGAAAAATATATTATTTAAAGTAATTGTATTTATTTGAAAATAAAAGATTTGTGACAAAAGTTTTTGAGAATAAACTAAATGAGAGGTCATTAGAGTCACTATATTGTAGTCTTGTCTGAGAGTTGTCTCCACTCATTAGAAGCGGAAGTAAAGGAACTTTAGATCACTTCAAATGATTCTCTCATTTATTTCTAATCATCAAAACTAATGATAAAACAATTTCTAAATAAAAACCTCAAAAAATTTTAAACTTATGAATGATTTGAAAGTTATTGAAAGTTATTGAATGAATAATTCAATCATTTATTAAGTAATTGATTGAAAACTTAAACCTAAAGGAAATGATATTAAATGCTATCAATGAATGAATGACTAAAATGAGAGTTAAATACCTTTTAATGAGTCGTTATTTGAATCAAATGACTTTGAAATTAATCCTTTGATATTAGCATTGAATCAATTAATTAATTAAATGGACATTAATTTAAATCAAATCCAATTATTGTCAACTCATTAATACGAATACAATACAATCAAATGATTGATATAATTATGAGTTTATTTGTAAAATGTATGAAATGTATTGAAATTGTTGTCAAATGTTTACAACTTTTATTCCATTCATTCATTCATTACATAAACGATAAAAGTCTCAAAAGTTTTGCTCAAAGTCTCAAAAGTTTCTGTTCTGCAGTACTTTTGAACTATTTTCTTGAGATTTGAGTCTCTATTGGAATCCTTCAAAGCTTTCAACCAATCGATAGGTCTTTCCATCTGTCGGTTGAATGACTCAAATATTGAACTGATTTGTGGGGCGTTTCGGCATTTAATCAATTGACTGTTGAGTCAGACTTTGATGGCCTGACTGTATACGACATAAGCGCTCAAACGGTTAACAAACAAAACAAAGTCTTATATTTATTATGAAATTAATTTATTTTAATCAAAAGATGGCATAAAAAGCATATTATTTGTTAAGACTTTGAAAGAGTGAGTGTCTTCTCAAACAACAGCCATATTATAGTAAACGCATTGACTTTACATTGAAATAGAGTTTTAGTGTCAGAACTGATTAAATGTCTTTTAAATTATTCATTGATTTGTTTTAAATATTTATACAAATAATTAAATTAATTATTAATAGTATTTAATTGATTTGATTTTTAAATTATATTTTAATCAATAGTTACTGTAATTATATAAAACGTTTGAGCATTTTGTGCACAAATTTTGTAAAATTTATTTTTTAAAAAATAGTTTTTTCCAAAAAAATAATTGAATTTTAAGGAAAATATTTAACAAAACATTTCGAGAGATAATGGGATCAAAAGATGACGAATACGACTATCTTTTCAAAGGTTTGTCTAAATAATTGTTTTAAGTATTTCTCAAATGAATGAATGATTTGTTTTAAAACAGTTGTACTGATCGGTGACTCCGGTGTCGGCAAAAGTAATCTATTGTCGCGATTCACACGAAATGAATTTAATTTGGAGTCAAAGTCGACAATTGGTGTGGAGTTTGCGACGAGAAGTATTCAAGTCGACGGAAAGACCATTAAAGCACAGATTTGGGACACCGCTGGTCAGGAACGGTACAGAGCCATCACTAGCGCCTACTATAGGGGAGCGGTGGGAGCGCTTCTTGTCTACGACATCGCAAAGCACTTGACGTACGAGAATGTGGAGCGTTGGCTAAAAGAGCTTCGAGACCACGCCGACCAAAATATCGTCATTATGTTAGTCGGAAACAAATCAGACTTAAGACACTTACGCGCTGTGCCTACAGACGAAGCCCGTGCTTTCGCCGGTATGTCCACTACTGATACGCCTATTGTTTCCCAAACTTAACATTTGTTTTATGTGTTTAGAGAAGAATAGTCTGTCATTTATAGAGACGTCTGCATTGGACTCGACTAACGTTGAGGCGGCGTTTCAACAAATCCTAACAGAAATCTATAGAATTGTCTCTCAAAAGCAGATCCGCAATGAAGGCGGTGACGATCCCTCGCCCTCTGCAGAGAACATAAGGCCGATAACCATTCCACCGACTGATAACTCTGACAGAAATAAGACTAAATGTTGTCAGACATAAGACATAAATGTGTTTTACATTAATTAAGTTTATTATTAAATATGTTAATAGAAAAGTAAGCCATTAATTCAATTCAATTGTTTAGCAATTCTTTGTATTTCAATAATTATATCGATTTATAACAAACTCTGCTCTCAATTAATTGATTTTATATTTTTTGCTTTTAATTTGATTTTTGGTTTTTCTTTTGCTAAACAATAGACACCAACAGAAGTGACCCCTCCTTTCAATTATAAACGATTCAAATCTCGGAATAGTTTTTATAATCAAATTTGAATTTTAATACAAATAATAATTTCTTTCGTTAAACAAATATATAATTGATTTTATCCTTTAATTGATTTTATTTTGAGTACAAATTTATTTCAATTATTATTTATTCAAACTTTCGATAAATGAATTCTAAAATAACTGATTATTTGTTAGAATTTGTTTAAAACGACATCTAATCCGATGAGACGGCACTCCATTCACTGGATATTCAAATTTTTCATTAATATATTCTATTAATTGATTATCAATTTCGAAGATTGTCTTCATTTACGACAAAAGAGGAGCGAATCCATCACTAAATGGTTTGTCTCAGAACTAACCCCAATATAAAAATATATTTATACAGAATTCATGAGAATTGATGTCAGATATAAAACAACGAATAAATGAGTTTTGTCTCTAATTTTTAAAATAATTCATTTTATTCGCAATATTTCGCATTAAATGATATACTTTTTGAATTGTTTTTAAAACTATCGGTTTTAGTCTGAATAACAGCCGAGTCCTTAGATTTCGATCTTCTGTTTGACAACAAATGGATTCCAAAGTCACTCTTCTCTCAATTTTGGACAAAAAGTTGGAAATAAATATTTTATATTAAATGCAAATAAAAATAAATGTATTTTAAAACTAACGACAGATTGAAATACAAATCTAAATATCTCTGAAGTAAATGAAATTCTAAGAAAATTAAATAATTGCTTAAAATTATTTAAAAGACCAGAAATGAGTGTTCAAACGGTTTGTGACAAAATTAATCCAATTTTAGTCAATAATGAGATTGAATTTCGTTTAAAAGGACTTTTAAATGAGTCATCATTTGAACCGAAGTTCACTTTTAACAAAATAATTGTTTGACTCTTGAGGTCGAAGTCATTTATAAAGTGAGTCGAGAGTCTAGACTAGACTCTAGTCAAACATCTATTGCATAGTATTTGTAAAAAATATAAATATCTTTGAGTTTACGACAAAATGATGACAACTTTTGGTGATTTTAAAGTAATTAATGATTGGTTTGAATGATTTGATCGATTATTATAATAATCATTAGTTTTTAGGACAAAAAACTGGACACTCAGTCATTAATTGATAGAAAATATAAAATGTAATGCATTTATAAATCATATAAAATAGAAAATTTGTGATAAATGTAATAATCGTTGAAGTGATCCAATCATTAGTCCATATCTTTTATCGACGAGTTTTGAGTTTCGATGAAATAATCCACTTTTTGGTGACATTCCTCTTGTAATTTGAGTGAGTCTTTTGTCATTCAATCAAACGATATATAAAACTCGAAACAATATTTTCCTATAAAATACCCAAAGATTTGTTTTGAGAGTAAACTACACGAAAAACAACGATATTCTGAGTGCAACCGAAATTACATTTGATTTGAATGCTATTCCGGTTTACAAACAGGAATACAATCATAACTAATATCAAACATTAAACAAAAACAAACGAAACAAACAAATAGTCATAAAAATAGTCGAATGTAAAAAAGTTTCAATTATTGAAGGGCTTAAGTAGAGCCTCGTATTTGTCTCCGTTTCCATCTGTGAGTCATAAAACAATTGAAAACAATTTAAAACAATTAGTTGTTAACCAAATGATGAGATAAGGCATACCTCTGTTGAGTTCAATTAAATACATGGATTCCTCGCATATGTTGCGAACGACATCATCGGTCATTAGAATGCGAATACCGGAGGGGCCGTAGAGACAGACTCGACTCAAATTGATTTTATTGTTCGCAAACAAAATTGAACTCAATTTTGCGATCAATTCAGAGACCGTTAGATATTCCAAATAAACGGCGCGAAAAACTTCGTCCGATTGGGAGCAGACATAAACCGTAAGCCGTGGTCTTATAGTGCGGGCGTGTAATGCATTGAAGAGTCGTATACCGTCCGTTAGACCACAGATTTGGATGAGATCTTCGCGCGTAAGCCGTAATATGTCTGACCCCGAAAAGTTGGAAAACGTTCGACTCAATGGACCGAAACGATTGCTTTGAAGCCATTTACTGGTCTGGTCTGCGTCCGCATCGGGTGATAGCGGCCGAACAGCGGTACTAATCACTGCCGTATTCGACGACACTATTATTGTTGAGTCGTTTTCAGTAAAATTATTTGGAATTGATTTAGAACTCGAAGAGTTATCGTCTGATAAGCACTTAATTGATTCAATATTTTTTGAAATTACACTCGAATTCGGTGTAATTGTTGAGACAGAGTTAGAGGTAGGGGTTGTGGATGTAGTGGCCGTACAGTTACTGAATGAGAACAATGAGTCCAATGGACAGTCAATGAAAACCGTGCAGTCATATGACGGTTGAAACTTTTCCTGTTCTGAATGCGGTTTTTTGCTCATCTTTTCGCGGTCTGTCTTATGCTTTCTGTCGGCGCCCTTAGGTTTAAATACTTTGACCTGACACGAGGCCGCGTGAAGACATGAGGCCGGACTGTTCCCATTGTGTGGATAAGTCTCTATTACGATACGGAAAGGAACGCCTTTCTCTCCGCCGTGTTTTTTAGGCGTAAACTCAGTGCTGATGCAATTGACCTGAATTTCGATTAAATTGTCGTTAAATTAATTCAAATAAAAGCAATCGTTTCATACTTTGACGAAAACTCCCGTCTCTTTTGTCGGATCCCAAAAAAATTCACATTTGTTGACATCTTTGGGATCATCAAAGATGTCGTGAATGCCATAAGAGAGGGGGACATCGATTTCCAGAATTCTTTCTGAAGGTCTCTGTTGTTTCCATTGAGAGATCAGCTCTTTTTCCATATACTGAAGACGTCTTTCTTGAAACCCGACCCTAAGAATCGTTTTAAGCATTTTTCCCCTCATTTCTGTCAAATCTCCGACTTTTTTGAGTTTGATTTCATAGGACTGACCTATAATTGACATATAATTGAATATTAAATGAAAAACAAACCAAAAATTATGAGAAATTGAGACAAACCCTGATTAAGATAAGTCATAGTCTCTTCGTGTAACTTAACGGCCAGACTCGTGGAGGCGCCCAAAACGTATTGGAATTTGGCACCACTTCTAGAGCTTAATGGATTGGACGGCACCACCTCATGACTGGACGGTGTGGGAGGACTCCCAACGAATTGCTGAGCGGCTAATATCTGAGACAATACAGAAGAAGAGGTCGGAGTTGGAGTCGACGACGAAGAGGGAGAAGAAGCCGTTGAATGTGATTGAGTTGTGATTCCAGGAATAGTTGTGCGCAGATCGGGAACGGAAGAGCTATGGCGGTGTTGGCAACGAATATCATTAGCGCACTCGTCATTACATTCTTCGTCCGTCACGTAATTGTTTGATATAAGAAAACGATTGTTGTGTTCATTAAGATTGGCTTCTCTTTCATTACTCAAACAAAACCGTTTGATAGCAGTCGTAACCAATTCGTCTTCAGTTCCGTACGCGAGTCGGTTCTTCTTTCCGTGAACGACAGCCACCGGACGGTTAGGCTCTTCGCCATTCGAATGCAGTGAAGGACTGCCGCCATTACTTCGATCGGCAATTGAAGACTCTGATTGAGAAGTGCGTGAGTTGTGATGACTGTGCGGTGAATGACCCAAACTATTGTGTTGATGATGATGGCTATGGCTGTGATGATGACTCACCAAATGATGGCTGTGGTGGTGGTGTTCGTGCTTTAAAGCATTCAAATTGGGTAAAGCCATCAGTGCTTCGCTGTTGAAGACAAATCAAAGGCAAATTAAATGAGTATTCGTTTAAAACAAACCAAAAATAATTTTAAATAACTTTTTTGGAATTTTCAAATCAAAGATAAATTGACCCCTTCTCCTCTCAAACTTAAAAGGCGTTCCTTTTCTAACACTTTTCTTAAATAAAGGTCACAAAGGAATTGTAAAAAGTTTGAACGTACCTCATATTGAATGAGCTAGTTCCTAATTCCATTCCTAGACCAGAGAGACTGCCATCAAAATCAGCAGCCAATGCATCGTCGATGTCATCCACACCCGACCAGTGAACCGCTGCAGTCATTTCACTAGAATTTTGGTGAGAGTCGAGAGAAGACGACTGTCCTGTCGTCGAGTTCTACCAAAAAGCAAAAAACGTTTTGAGGAATGAGACGATTGTTGACAATAATTTGATTACAAATATAATGCCATCGATTCTAAAGTCACTGAATCTTAAGAAAAACAAATCAGATTGAAATCAAGTTCAAGATTTACGATAAAAAAATTGTGGGTTTGGCCACAAACAGGAGTCGAGTCATCGTTTAATGACATTTCAGTTCAATATTTTAATTCAATTACTTTCTAATGATTTTTGAAAACTTGAAAAATAGAGCGAATGACGCATTCGTTTCAATAGAGATGAGGTTTTCGTGTCATCTAATTATCATTCAATTAAAACAAGACCTCAATTATTGCTATAAATGCCTTTAAAACAAATCAATTTAAATATAGAATCAAATCAACCAAGATCACATCGATCACATCAATGGCATTATATTTAATTCAAAACAATTTAAAATCAATTTAAAACTAAATACAAATCAGTGGAAACACATTCATTCGAATCAATAGTTTAAAAACAAATTCAAATTAAGTATTATTTTAATTAAAAATCAAATTTGAGTTTAAAATCAATAGAAATGACGACTGAATGGACATAAAAACATAAATCAATGGAAATATCTCTCGAAAGTGGAGGAGATATGCGATCAGTGATCAGCAAAAGAAAATTTTCCTCAAAACTAACATAAGTTAAGATTCATTTATCAAAAATATATTAATTTGTTGACTATTTAATTGATTACATTATTTGTTTGACTCAAAGTCTAATTCTCTTCATTCTCTACAATAACTTATATTTTGAGAACATTTTTGACTCAAAACACTATAAAAGCTAACAATTCTCAAAATTAATGTCAAATTTCAATCAATTTAAGAAATATTGAGATTATATTCGATTAAAAAATAATTAAATTTAAAAATAGTCTGAAAACGAATCGATTCTTACAATAAAGTCAAATGCGAACAAATTTTCACAGAATCGCCAATAATTTTGCTATAAATCAAATATTTGGAAATTATTTCAAAGATTTTTGAAAAAGAATCGCATTTTCGTTGAACTAATCATATCTTATGAAAGAGTGATAAATGAGACAAAGCCCATGGTCAAACTGGTCAAAATAATCGACCCAATGTCAATTTCCCAAAATCTAAAATGGCGTTATGAAAATGACCATGGTATTGCCAGTCTCATTTTCTTAGACCAGTTTTATAAATGACATCTAATATCAGATGACCTTGCTCGCAAAATAGAATCTATTTGGAATAAAAATGACAAAAAGCTGACCTCTCAGACAAAAAATTGTAACTCAACTAAAATTTAACAGATTTTATCATTTGTTTCAAATAATGACTTTTAGTCGAATAAAATCTTTGAATAACCGATGAAACCATTTTTGTCATATCAAATAAATGATCTTGGATAAATTGAAACAACTTTCATTTATATAGGACTTGATTAAACATATAAAGAGCCAAATTCTGTCTCAAATCCATTATTAATAGACAAATATTGAGGAAAGAAATTCAATGAATACCTGTTCTTCAGGTTTAGAGCATCTGTTGCTCAGAGGACTGTCTAATGGACTAACCATTAATGCTATGAAACTCCGATAAACTCATATTTCATTTCATTTCATTTGAGACAAAAATAAAAATAGAGTCAAATATAAAGTCAATAATTGCTTTCAATACTGAATCGCGACTTAAATTGACTGTCATTCAATTAATTGCAAACTTTTTATGCTTTAAATACATGTATTTAACTCTAATCACAAACAATATAATATCCATTTTATAATAAAAAAGAGATTCAAATCCACTTTAATTATAAAATTTAATGATTTTTGATATAATTTTAGAAATTCATATCATATTTGTTTGGAAGCAATAAATGGATTTTGAGTTAAAAATGATTTTCTTTTAAAGAAAGTAATATTTATATTAAATTAATTCAATTTTAATACATTTTAATGTGTTTTAGTCTAAAGAATACCTTTTTTTTGGTTTAATATTTGGTTTCAAATTGAATGACAGATCGCTTATGGATTTCAATTGAGTCAATGGTTCTGAAAATTGTTTAATATTTGACACAATTTGAGGCAATCGTTGTTTAAATAGAAACCAAACAATTGATTGAATCAAAAATCAATTGACTTTTAGTTTGAAATTAAGTAATAAAACGAAATATGAGTAGCGATGAGACAATCAATTGTTTATTGTATTTATATATAGGTTTGTCTGAAAAGGATATGTCTTTTAAACAAATCAAATGAAAACTATTGCAAAGATTTTATATCAAAAAAAAAAACAAATTGAAAGCAAAATAATATAAAATAATTAAAAATTATATTAAGTTTTAAAAGAAAAAAAAAATTAAAGTAAATTCTGGACTAAAAGATTAATTCCGTACCGATTTGGGAAATAAATGGTGAGAGTTATGGTGATTGTCATCGTTTGCATGCAATGGCAAAAACAAAGTGTTGGAGTCATCTGCGGCCAAATCTAATGAAAACGATCGCCTCAACGGATGGATCGTTCGGATCATTCTGAAGACAATTACTATAATAACTCTTTCGCTTCAAATAACATATATTTTAAAGTCTATTCAATCACTCAAACACTTCATTCAATTATAGGGTGTCTGACCATTAAAAGACGAAAAAGTATAACAACTGCGACAATACTATCAAAGTCTTGGCTACCATTCAATCGATCATTTAATTCAATTCTAAACTTAATTTGAGAACAACTAAACTAATTGTCATTTAATGGACAATCAAACCAAAGTCCCATCAATTGATTCAAAGCTTACCTCAACTCAAAGCTGTGGAGCACTTGAATGATGAGAACAGTTGTCTTTCGCCACTTATGATGGACTCAAACCTAAGCCAATGAATGTCCAAACGATAAGACAATGTTTGCTATTGTTTTGATGTTAAGCCAAACACAACATCAATGTATGACTCTATGACTTGTAATGAAAATATTTGTTATTTACTAACTTTTGGTCACAGTTTCAGTGCATCACAATATGGTTCACAACTATTCTGACCAATCATTGGTCACTTTGCAGACACACATATACACAATAGTAGAGGTGTTCACAGAATTTTATACAAAACCAACTTTTCGTTCAATTCCTGGAAATCTATTGCATAACAATTTATTCTCTAAATTCATATCAAATCTAAATATCAATTGATTTAATCATTTAATTAATATTTCAAATCAATTATTTGTATATTTCTATAAAATTATTACATTTATTACATTTAAATCACAATTTAATAAATATTTTGATTTAGAGAAACAACTTATCGATTGATTGTAAACGAAGTTCAAATAATTTTATATTTTAGTAAATCAGATAAAATGTGAAAACAAGAGACAAATTCATTTGATTTGACGTCTTATGTGTTTTGTATTTATGTTGTAATGATTGACTCATTTGGAGCCAATTGAGTGAAAGATCGCGAACTTTGAAAAAACTGGTTTCAAATGCATTGAAATGTTAGGCAAACAAACATCTGATGAGAAAGTGTTGCTCGACATACATATCACGTCAAACACAGTTCACAATTCAATCTCTTTTTTTGACAATTCATTAAAAAATGATTCAATTTGTTAAATAATGGCCACATTTGATGGAAATTTCCGTCGAATAGCTCTAAACGAGACTAAAGTTTATATAAATAATAATTATATAATTGAGTCACAAATCAATCAAATATTCAATGGATCGGTAGTAGTCATAAAGGGAAGGGTTAAAGACCCTCATCAGTCGACTCAGTGTTTGCCGCCATTATCTCCATTACCGCCAGTCCTCGACAGCCAACAGATTATGTCGGACTCAACGCAAATAATGGAAGACTTGACGGAAAACTCAAAACCAATGTTTGAGACAAAAGATGATTCAAAAGTTGTTCTCAAAAATAAGTCAAATAAGAGTTATGTCGGACTCAATACGGATAACGAAAACCAGACGA
>JAQIXV010000463.1:0-34376 GCA_034700625.1 Tectocepheus velatus | reverse complement strand
ATAAAGGATATGGATAAACAACAGATGAAGACTAGGATAAAGAAAAGACAGAGATAATAGATAAAGATAGGAATAAAGACAAGAAATCAAAAGATAGAAACAATAGATAAGGGATCATGGATAAAGATAAAAATAAAGACAAAGACAACAGATAAGATAAAGATTAAAAGATCAAGACAAAGACAAAGGAATAACAGATTAAAGGACAAGGACAAGGACAACGATAGGAATAAAGGATAAAGAAAAGACAGAGATAGTAGATAAAAATAAAGATAAAGGCAACAGATAAAGGATCAAGATAACAGATAAGAAAAGGATAACTGGTAGAGGATAAAAGACAAAGAATTAAGATAAGATTAAGATAACAGATGAAAATAAAGGATAAGGATTGAAAATTAATAGATAAAGACAAGATAAAGATTAAAAGACAAAAATAAAGATTAAGATAAGATTAAAAATAACAGACAAAGACAACAGATAAAGACAAGATTAAGATAAGATAAAGGATAACGGATAAAACAAGGATAGAAATAAAGACTAAATCAAAAGATGTAGGATAACGGATAAACAAAAATAGATAAAGACAAAGGATAGCAGATAATGGATAGGGATAATGGATAAAGAATAACAGATAAGGATAAAAGGAAAGGATATAGCATGAAGATAAGACAAAGTAACAGGTGAAAATAAAGGATGAAGACAAGACAAAGACAACAGATAAAGGATTAAGGATAAAAGAAAATCAAAGAATAACAAACAAAGATAAAGATCAAGACAACACATGAAAATAAAGAATAACAGATAAGATAAAGACTAAAAGAAAATAAAGATAAGATAAAGATAATAGATAAGACAAGGGTAAGGATAAAGACAAAGAATAACAGATAAGATAAGGATTAAAAGAAAATAAAGATAGGATTAAAAGTCAAGATTAAAAGATATGGATAACGGATAAATAAAGGATAATAGATAATAGATAAAAACTAAAAACTAAAAACTAAAAACTAAAAACTAAAAGACAACGATAAAGGATGAAAATAAAGGATCAAGATAAAATACAATAATAAATCGACCACAATTCCATCGACCACAATTCCATCGACCATAATTCCATCGACCACAATTCCATCGACCATAATTCCATCGACCACAATTCCATCGACAAACCCAACCATCCCTACACGCCACATGCCCTTGGTCGTCCCAACAAGCACATTCACTCAAAATGCAAATAAAAATACAAATACAAATAAAACCACGTCACTGCCACAACACATCTTTTCGGTCTATCCAACAACGAAAAGCACAAAATATAATATACACACAACTTCGACACTAGCGTCTTTCGACAGATTCTGATTGCAAGCACACAGATGAGTGTCAACACCCCGTCAAAATCCCACTCCCATCAAAAATCAAAATCGCTCGCAAAAAGATGAAAGGATGTTTTCTGTCGATTTCTTAAACCGTCGGCTCGTCCGACCATGCGGTCCAACCCAGTCTGCTACATTGAGATGTGGACATCTTCTCGTGTTCGGTTGTCGCATGTTGCTTCTGAACGGCAGACATGTGCTGATTTCCACATCCGTCTTGTGTTCCGATGCGCATGTGTATAGGCTGTCTGCGTAGTTGCATGTGGCAGTCTGGCGTTGGTCCAGCTATGCATGTTCGATCGACTTCCCGGACATGTTTTGTTAGTTTGTTACGAGTGCAGACCGGTGTTGACGTTCCTGTGTCGTTCTCGATGCGATGCATACCAGTACTAATGTGCTAATGTGCTAATGTCCTAATGTGCTAATGTACTAGAACACTAAATATACAATATATTAGATATACAATACACAATATATAAATTGCCGAGGTAGCCACAGAATCACAACTAAAAGTCAAACCATGTAAGCCACAAGCCACACGACAACCCACAAATTTGCATGCACACCTTGCCGGCCAATCACACAAAAGAGTGCTTGAGAAAGAACCAATGACATCACCACACACTCCTCTCTCGGCCAATCATCGCAGAGAATTCTCCTCGGCATCAAAACGAAACCAAACTAGCCAAAACGCCTGCAATATTGACTGGAATTGAAATTGAGGTGAAATTGAGGCTGAGACTGAAATCGAGGTGAAATTGAAACTGAAACTAAAACTGGAACTGCAATCAAAAACAGGACACGGACACAGAAACATGCACTGTCACGCGAACGCCGACCACGACAACACAACTTGCTGCAATTTCTCATGCTGCTCCAGACATGCGCCCACACAGCCCAGACACGGCCATTCCACAAACTCTCCACAATATCTCCAGATCTTTCAACCAAATAGACATTGTCGGTGGCTGCTCCAGCACAGATGATTGTCGGCCAACACAGACATCTCCACAGACTGCACAAATAAAAGACGTGCGTTACGAATTGTTGCGGGTAGCACAGAGCCTCGTCTGCCAATATCTTGTGTGTGGCCAGCACGAAGGCATTGTGGGCAACATTCAGCATGGTCCAAACCTACTTGTGGACACTGTTTGGCTGGGTATGACCAGTGTCTGGCCGCCAGCATGGTCCAGAAAAGGATTTTCGACAGGGCAGTGTGTTGCAATATATTCAAGCAGGTCAGTGCCAAGCATAACAGACACAAACGAGGATAACAGAGGAAAATAAAGGATCATAGATTAAGACAACAGATGAAAATAAAGACAAGATATAGGATTAAAGAGGATTAAAGGATAAAGGATAAAGGATAAAGGATAAAGGATAAAGGATAAAGGATAAGACAAGGATTAAAAATTAAAACTAAAATTAAAACTAAAATTAAAGGGTGAAAATAAAGACAAGATAAAGGATGAAAATAAAGACAAGATATAGGATTAAAGAGGATTAAAGGATAAAGGATAAAGGATAAGACAAGGATTAAAAATTAAAACTAAAATTAAAACTAAAATTAAAACTAAAATTAAAGGGTGAAAATAAAGACAAGATAAAGGATGAAAATAAAGACAAAGGATAAAAGTTAAAGGACAAAGAACAACAGACAAAGATCAAGACAAGGAATAACAGACAAAGATCAAGACAAAGAAAAGAAAAGAAAAGAAAAGAAATTAAGTGAAAATCATGTCGTTTATCTCATGCCTCCAGTCACGGGCAACACGATTGGTTCGAGAGAGGCCCAATCTCTTGGTTGACCGCGGCGCTCAACGATGTCGAAGTCGAGGAGACAGACGAGAAAACAACCCGGAGCACCGACGAAACATGCTCATCTATGCCGCGGCCAAGGAATGGCTCAAAATACCAACGAAAACACTGGCTCGATGCCGAGAACATTCCCGACTCAATGCAGAGATAAAAGACATCCTATATAAATTAACGAGTCACATCACCACAAAATAAAAACTGGAGGTAAGAGAAGAGGTAAAAAAACTGGAGGTAAGAGAAGAGGTCAAAAACTGGGTAGACGTAAAAAGAACCATCCCTCTTGGAGGACCGCACCCGCGTCGACATGCGAGAAAGTCGTGCAAAGATGCTCTGAGAGCAACTCCATTCTTGCAATAGTCTGTTCAGTAACAGCTCTCATGGAAAGAAAAGAGGCACAAAATCACAAATCACGACAGAAACAGAAACAGAACCGCACTTCAGCAAAAACACACCCGCCCGCACATCTTGACAAATCTCCACACCAAACTTAAATTCTGCCGGCTAGCATAAAACACAAACACCAAAAACAGCACCTGTAAATATTGGACTGGATTGGAATCGGAATCGACATGGAAAACACATGCATTTATCTCAGCCAAGGTCTCCACATGTTCGAAACGCCATCTTGACATCAATGGACGTCGGAAGTGGAAATTGCTTAACCGACTTCCCCACCGTGCAAGATAAACCAATCGACACTACTGTTCGTACAGACTGGCAATGGTCTTGCCGCTTGGGTTCTGCACACAAACGGCACCAAAAAACAAACCAATGCAGCCATGAGAAGAATTAAAACTAAAACTAAAACTAAAATAAAAATGGCACTTGCTTCCGGCTGCCATCAGTCCGGTCTGCAAAGAACATGGATGACACGTCCCTCGACACCAAAAACGGCACAGTTGCGCACAAATCGGACCTTGCACAGCATTGGTTGCGACATGGAGGTGCAGCAGCGACATTCAGACTGTCTCGTGGCATCCAGTGGAATCCCCTAGAGAATTCTTGCCTAACCTTGACCCGCCAAAGAGATCGCGAGCATCGGAAGCTGGACTACGCAAAACCTTTCTGCGCGATTCGGAATCTACAAGGAATACCGAGAAAATGATACAGGACAAATAAAGATTAAAAGATATAGGATAACAGATAAAGGATAGAAATAAAGACAAAGACAAAAATTAAAGGATAACTGGTAAAGGATCAAGGCAAGATAAAGACAACAGATATAAGATAAGGGATAAAAATCAAGACAAGATATAGGTAACAGATAAAGACAAGGATGAAAATAAGTAGATAAAGGATGACGGATAAGATAAAGATAGGAAAAGACAAAGATAACAATAAAGACAACAGGTAAAGATAAGACAAAGATAACAGATAAAGGACTAAGATAAAGACAAAAATTAGGACTAGGATAAGGACTAGGATAAAAAATAAGACAACATAGGATAATGGTAAAGAAAAGATAACAGATATAAGACAATATAGGATAGGGATAAAAATAGGATAAAGACACCAAGCTCTAAATGGGTGTGCATCGACTCGTTGTATTAGAGTCCGACACACCCATGTCAAAACAGGTCGTATCTCTCCCCTACCTCTCCTCTAAACACTTCGTACGCCATTCCAACACATGCGCCTCCGCAAGTAGGGCGCACGATGTTGTAATTCGGTACTCGCCATCGCATTCCTAACACTACTAAATCAGCACAGTGTCGCAATCCCGATTCCAATTCCAGAATCAAGGACAGCCAACCACTCATTTTTGGATTTGGCTGCAAATGAGAGTCGCGTGGAGGATGCACGTCTCAAACCACCAAACAGAGGGTCAGAAACAAAGCCACGCACGACTCGTCTGAAATTCGAACTTGTGCACTCTTTAACATTCTCTCGCATACGTCCTGCCACATGCTCTCGACCACCCAACACCTCTTTTTGCACGTTTTGGACTCCTGCCGGCAAACCACGCGTGTTGTTTGGCTGCGTCGTTTGCACAAAATGCTTTTTTCGCAAGAATGAGTCGACATCTAGATTCAATTCAAAGAACGAGTCGACATCTAGATTCAATTCAAAGAACGAGTCGACTGTCTAGATTCAATTCAAAGAACGAGTCGACATCTAGATTCTAGATTCGAATCAAAACGGCGCATGCATGACGTGTAGCCAGACACTCCGATCTGTGCAAGCTGGCCAATCTGCACAATCTGGCTGGTGCAGAGTGTAGAAATGCAGAGTGTCGAAAATGTGCTTTGAATTGAATCTAGATCCACATCAAGGTTTCACGGGACAGCTTCCATAACATAAACGAATTTGGAATTTGGAATTTAGATACCACATAAAAATGTCTAAATTGCTTAAGTTGTAGACCCTTGGAAGAAACCACCCTAACAATGCAAAAACAATGTAAAAGTGTCTGGTATCGGCGCAAATCACATGCTCGACAACTCTAAAACAAAAACAAAAATAAAAGTAAAAACAAGAGTAAAAGTAAAACAAAAACCAGCATCATTCCGCACAAACTGCGACCTGGGACATATCCTCACAAATCCACCCGTGCACAGAAAGTGGGGGACAGCAACCTCACTTTAGATTTAGACTTAGAAGGTTTGCAGAACACACTGAGAAACGATAACAGATATAAGATAGTGGATAAAGATAAAAATTCCAAGATACATAAAGGATATGGATAAACAACAGATGAAGACTAGGATAAAGAAAAGACAGAGATAATAGATAAAGATAGGAATAAACACAAAAGATGAAGATAGAGACAATAGATAAGGGATCATGGATAAAGATAAAAATAAAGACAAAGATAACGGATAAAGGATAAAGATAATAGATAAGACAAACATTAAGGGATAAGACAAACATTAAGGGATAAGACAAACATTAAGGGATAAAAATAAAGACAAAGACAAAGATCTTGTTGTTATTCATGTTTTGATTTTTTGATTATCTATTTTGATTTTTTGATTATCTACTTTGATTTTTTGATTATCTCCAGGATCAACAAGCATATGAAAGCGTACAAAAGCACACCTATTGAGAGGTGAACAGTATCGACGAGCGGATCTGCTCATTGGACATCGATCCTGACTCCAACTCCAACTCCATCTTCTTTGTTTTCTATCTCAGATCTGACACAAGTTGCTGTTCCTGCTCTTCCAAAAACAACATGTCTTCATCAGAAACCTTGGTCTTTGTGGCTGATCGTCCTTGTAACACTTCATAGTGACAAATCGTGGGGTCAGACTAGTCAGCAGGGTCGACTCGGATGGCCTATTCTGCACAGTTGTTGGGCGTGGATCATGTTGGCCGTGAGTCATGTTGAGATGCAGACCAAGAACCGCACATGTCTCTCTCTGCGTGATACTTTTGCAAACAAACCATGCAAAGAAGAAGCATACTTGGTAAGCATATGCAGCAAGCTTGCGATTGGTCCGTTTATATATTTTTTATACACATTTTTTTTATATATTTTATATACACACTTTTTATATATTTTATACACATTATAAAACTGGCCGTACAAATACACTCTAAATCTAAAATTGGCATGGGAATAGAAAATTATATATTTTTATATATTTTATATACACATTAAATTCGGCCATACAAATACACTCTAAATCTAAAATTGACATGGGAATAGAAAATTATATATTTTTATATTTTTATACACATTATACACATTTTTTATATATTTTATACACATTATAAAACTGGCCGTACAAATACACTCTAAATCTAAAATTGACATGGGAATAGAAAATTATATATTTTTATATTTTTATATTTTTATACACATTATACACATTTTTTATATATACATTTTATATACACATTTTTTATATATTTTTTATACACATTTTTTATACACATTTTTTATACACATTATACACATTTTATATACACATTTTTTATACACACATTTTTATTACAAATGTGCATGATAACACACGATCGCCATGATAAACAACGATTGGCATAGAAATCTCAGAATGTTTTTTATACACATATCAGGGGTTATGATTTATACAGATACCACGGGTTATATGCCTCTGTCGGAACTATCAGAAGTCAGAAAAAACTTGGGTCAAAGAACACGACAAAGTGTGTCGGAGACAACCAAGAAATACAGCTTGCCGACAAAAACAAAGACCGCCAAATGAAGCATGCAACTAAGCGATTGCAGAAAGACTCAATGTTAATGTGCCAAGCTGGAGTTCACGAACACAAAGAAAGAGCCGTCATTACTGGGGTTGCTCTGAACCTTCAATTGATCATGTGCATATGTTTTTGGCCAACAAACATTCTTCGTTGCTTGGTTATTGATTACGAGTGATTTTTGTTCCAGGTGTTTATTTGAAGCACAAAGCGTCGAGAATACCAACAAAACACCATAAAGTGGGTTGAATGTATGCCAACCTTGTCATCACACTCAGAGATTCTCGTACAAATTGACTGCATTTCTTGAGATTGACTGCATTTCTTGACGTTTACCATGACTGTTGATTCTGCAGGACAGAGGTTGTGCGAATGAATCTAAAAAAATTTCGGTTCCTCGAGACACCAGAGCAGGCAATTCTGCAGTGAGACATGGCATCGTTTGGAGGGAGTTGTCGACGGACGAGGAAGTCACAAGAGTTGCACAGGAAATCCAACAGAGCACACTTCGTGATTTGGGAATATGCTCGATGTGCCGGTTTGTGCATGACAAGGCATATTGTAGCAAATACAGGACCTTTCATGGCGTGGCCATTGATTTATGCGTGTGTGTATACCAATAAATTTCCGATTTTACGTCTTAAGTTTCAGATTCCCGATGCTAGATGTTGGGTGTTGGATTTCCGACTTTAAGTCTTAGATTTTAGATATCGGTGGTCGTGCATGGAGTCGCGTCGTTTTCCATCGGATCGCGGACTGTTGTTTTTGAATTGGAATTTAAATGAGACGAGCCAATGCTTGTTGGATGCGTTCGCAAGAGAATTTATCGTGTGTCGAAATGGAACTGGTCTGTACCGTGTGTTCTGGTAGTCCTGTCTGTGATCTGGTCATCTCCACTTGCATAGAAGTGCGGCTACGGTCCAAGCTCGTTGAATCGCCGCCACTGACTGCTGATGCGATGGTTTAGAAATGCAGCCGGTGGCTCTGGCGTTTTGCACGATAGAAAAGAGTCGCTTTCAAACAAACTTAACAAAGAACTAGTGTTGACGGTGCACGACAGAACTAGTGTTGGGCGTGGACGACCATCGTCTTTTGTCCACCTCACGGCTTCGAACATTCTTGAAATAAGATTCTTAAAACAAGATTCTTAAAATCATTGGCCGCCTTGGCCGCCTCCGAAGTCCTTACGAACAAGCAGATACCTTGAACTGTGAAGCCACCACTACTTTGGTTGACACAACTGGTGATGACATGGTGCTCATTACTTTTCTTGCACAGGGCTCACACAATATCTTCGTAGTGCAGCGAGTCCACTAGAGTTGTTTGTCGATTCTAATGCTGCGCGGAGTTGCACGTGGCTTGTGGACTTGTTGGTGTCCAAATTGGCTTCGAAGCAAAGAATCGACTGCCGACTCGTTGATTATCGATGGCGGAGTTCGAATATGTTTTATGTTTGGTCTCCATTTTGTTTTTGTTCGAATGTTCTTGCGTCCACGCGGTCGCACATTACTAGTCATCCACACGACTTTGTGCCGTTGAGTGTTTGGGATAAGAGCTTGTGTCCGTGCACTCTTGACGGCCATTCCGGTGTCTTCGGCAAGGAGCTGGAGCGGGAGAGTCCCGTCGCAAAGGTGATGATGTGTCGCATTTTGTCGATTTCGCAAGAATGGTCCGGACCGCGCATTGGCCAGTGTGAGGCGGATTGGCCAGTGCGAGGCGCCATTTCAAACACTAAGTTCGACCAGCAATATGTTGATGCATGTGCCAGCTGGCATCCGATGTGTCTCTAAGACACCATAAATTTTACTTTGAGTTTTGAGGAATCCGTTCGAGACAGTATCAAAACGGTGACCAGTATCAAAACGATGGCATCGAGAAAACATTATGACATAAGTCGGCAGAATCGACAACAGAAACATGTGCCAAACAACCTGCATATTTCGGAATCAAAATCGCATTTGCATCAGTATCATGTCGACCCAAGACTTGCCGCATTCAGCCATCAGACCCTTTGGCTACAGTCGATGAGTTTTGCAAACTTTGTGTTGCAAATCATTGAGCGGTGGTGCAGCTTTTCATGATGACCTGGTTTTTCTGTTGACTACAATCGCAATGGAATGTAGGAGATGGCACGATCTAGTACCAGACCCAATACAACATCTAGTACCAGACCCAATACCACATCCAATAAGCGAGAAGAGCTGGTCACAATCGAGACCGAGCACAAGTGACACAACGAAGACCAAGTTAGAATCTCAAGAAAAACAGAAGCCTGTTCCAAAATCATGTGGACGGGCACGATGGGATGTGTGTCCTTGTCTTGTCTGTTTCGGCCCCATGGTGATTTACGACCAAACATTTTTTATGACCAAACATTTCTCCCTCGCCCGAATGTGAGACAATCGGAAAAAACCAGCCATCGCTCTTTCTGTACTATCTCTTTCTGTACTATCTCTTTCTGTACTATCTCTTTCTGTACTATCTCTTTCTGTACTATCTCTTTCTGTACTATCGCTCTTTCTGTATTTATTTTGAAGAAGAAGCAGGAGTGTGTCCGCAACCTAACGAATGTTTTGTCTGAACGCCATCCAAGAAAAACTTCTCTCATGTTGTAAATGTCAAAATGTCAAAATGTCAAAATGTCAAAATTGTAAATACAAAACAACGATCATTATGCAATGTTGCAGCGGTTGTAAATGTCAAAAAATTTGCCTCTATAGAGATGAAGGCAAGTTCAGGGTTATCGGTCCTGTTATGGGTGTCTACTTTCCAAACAAAACAATCTTTTTTTTGTGTGTGGCTTGTCACAGAATCCTTATGGCCATGTCTTGACTCCCCGTCCTGCAAGAGTCATTATTCGCCAAATAGCTCTATTCCCCAAAGTAGCTCTATTCCCCAAAGTAGCCCAAGTGGTGCCGCTGATATCGAAAATGACATAAACATCAGCTATGTCTTGCGTGCACACTCATAACAACAAGCACAACCAAGCAAAAGCACATGTGGAATAGACGCTCATGCCATGTCTGAGTCGTTCGATTTGAGAAGTGGAAGACGACGCGTTCGGCTCGGTTCTTGACACCCAAATGTCGGACATGCGAGACGACAAGAAAACCCATACTAGAAGAGACTGGACTGTTTCCGATGGACTCCTGTGACCAAATCAACTTGTTTTGTGAATGTAGAAAGGCACAAACCCTTATCTTGTATACCTCTTATTTTATCATAAAACTTTATCTTGTCATCTTGTCTTATCTTATCGTGTCTTGATTTCCACTTGTTGTCTTTATCCCTGTCTTTATCCTTTATTGTCACTTGTTGTCTTGATTTCCATCTATTGTCTTTATCCTTTATTTCCATCTGTTGTCTTTATCCCTGTCTTTATCCTTTATTTCCATCGGTTGTCTTGATTTCTATCCCTGTCTTGATTTCCATCTGTTGTTTTGATCTTTTCTTTTATATATTGTTCTTTCGTTGTCGTTTTGTCCTTATCTTATATCTGTTGTCTTGCGGTGCTTGTCTGGTCGGTTCGGGCGTGTTTTTGTCTTTTGGCCAAAAGAATCCGGCACGACCTGGCACGCTCACTTTCACTCTCTGATGATGTGTCGTTTGCGTAGTTTCTCGCAGATGCACTCGGCAGTGGTTCTGCCAGTTCTGGTGCATTCTTGCTCCAATTCTGCGAGGTTCTGGCGGTTCGGTAGTTCGGGCCCAAATCCAGGTTTCGATTCTACCCATATTTGCTATTTACCAGACAGGTTTGGTTGGTTTTGGATGTCGAGAAAATCCTCTGCGATGATTGGCAGAGAGAGGATGTGTGTGGTGATGCCATTGGCTGTTTGTCATGCACTCTTTGAGATGATTGGCTGGCAAGGAGTGCGTGCAAATTTATGGGTTGTGGCATGTTTGCTCTTGTTTATGTGATTCTGGGCTTGTGGAAAGACCATCCCATGGACTGTATGATGCCAAAATAGTGGATTTTGCAGGCGGGTCAACAGGCCGGATTCACTCCGAGTCACATGCTCTGCAAGAGTCCAGCCACTTTTCAAACACACCCATCTCGATCGCGGCTGCTTCGATGCCGTCCAGCCGGTTTTCCACAAACTCTGACACCCGTCGACCAAGTACCACAGCCCACAGATGCCTTCATCACCAGCAGCAACCCAGACAGGTCTGGAACGCCACCGCTGCAGAGATTGTCCATGTTGCACAGAAACAGGTCTACACTGTCGCCACAATGCTTTCCAATATGGCCAAACATGGGCATTCTCAAAACTCAAAACTCACAATCGGGTTATTGGCATTTTTGGATTTTGGATTTTGAACTGACATTCAAACTGCATAATCGTCGTCGCAACTTCTTGCAGAAAAATTCATCCAGAAAAATTCGTGCAGAAAAATGTTCCATTGGGACGCAGCAGGTGAAGGCGGAAGACTGAAAGCTCAAACACCTCAAGAATAGAAACAATAATTTCCAACTCGTTGCTGTCCGGACCCGCCTGGTTCGCCGCCCCAGTGGCATCTGGCTGCATGCGGTGCTCTCAATAAGCCTTTATATAGTCCAGCAATTTGCGTCCAATTCCACCTTGACCTTGAAGTGGTTCTTGACCAGTCTCAAAAGCCGTCCAACACCCTCACCCAGAAACTGTAAGGCGTGGTGTCACACAGATTCATCAGTACACGCCTCGGCCCGCCTGCAGCAGATCCGCGCGCAGCTGTCGCATACAGATCCCTGGACAGCCCGTGTTGCATACAGATCCGCGCACAGCCCTCCATAGACAACTCTATCGTGCACGCGTGCTTGCTGTAGATGCCGTTAAAGAAGATCGAAATGTCCTGTTTCTATTCTTGACGTGTTTCTGGCTGTGCAACTGGCAGTAGCTAATAACAGAACTCGGCATCTGTGCACGACGTCCGCAACCCAGACAGCACAAATGTTCTTGATTTCGGGATACTTGGTCCGGAATCTGGTCTTCCGGATCAGCAAACGAGATGATTCCTGCACAAACACCAAAAAATCATCGTCCAGCGACAACACCGGCGGCTTGACGTCCAACAAACAAGAAAGCACGCTCTTGATCGCCACACATATGCATCGTACACAACAAACTTCTTGTGTTTTGCAGAACCATGCTGCAAATCTCGCCGGAAGAGAACGAAGCGACCAACCCCGTTTGTCGTACATGGCACAAGAAATGCAGCAGATTCTCCACCACCCGCGAGTTGTCGCTTCGTTCTCTTCTGGCGAATGCCACACAGAAACCACGCTCTTGGTCGCCACAAACAGGACCGGTATCCGTCCGGACACCCGCCGCCAAACTTCAGAACTTCAGAACTCCAGAACTCCAGAACTCCAGAACTCCAGAACTCCAGAACTGAACAGATACATCAGCGCCCGTATAGTGTCTACCTCTCTTTCTCGCTGCCATTGTTTGGAAAACAGCATGCACACCCCCTGCCAGTAACCAGTCGTTGCAAAACACCACAGACAAACGCGAGTTGTCGCTGGCTGCACATTCTCAACGTGTGCATAGCAATTCAAGCATCCAAGCATCCAAGCATATGCGAGAAATGCACACACCCGTGTTCAGAAAAGTCGCCATCTTGCCATCTTGTGATCTTGTGATCTTGTCAAGCATAATGCTCAGCAGCCTTTTCGAACACATACGTCAGAAGCACTTCGTCGATAGACCCTTCTCCAGAAATGCTAAATGCTACCCACACCATACACCTTCGTCACAGAGTCTACCAAGACATCCGCCACGGCAAAGAACCTCTCCACCACAAAGAACACAGCTGCAAAGCATGAAAATACACTCTCCAGACAATGCACAGTCTGTCTTGACCGTTCCCGGTTCGAGTCGTTGTCGCTGAACGCAAGAACGAGGCCTGTTGTAAAACACACAAAACCGCCTTCTGGATATACTGCATATACGGATATACAGATATACTGCATCTTCATCTCAAATTTGGCCGTTTCTGCCTCGTCAGTACGCACAGACAACAATCCCCAGAAACATCTTGCAAAATCAAAATCAAAATCAAAAAACATTTTCGCAATCGAACTTCTTGAAATCGCCCTTTGGAAATGCCACACAACTCGTCGGTAAAAAGCCGGTACGGTATGCTTGCCTTCACGAGGCCGCCACCGTCCACACCAAAGAACTCCGCTCGAAAAAAAGAGCATCGCTCGAATCGTGAAACTCGAGAGGAGCAGACATAAGCACCTTCCTGCGTCGTCGGCCAAGCTTGCCAAAGATGCGCAGAGACACTTCAAATCTTCCATAATAACAGCATCCATAATGTGATCCAGAAAGCTGCGACTTACATTGTCAATGCACAGTTCTGCCGTGCGCACGCCCTGAATAACAACTAACAAGCTCGGAGGAACACGAAAGACACAGAATAGGCGGCTTCGTCAGCGACCACACATGGGCCAACAATACGCTCCGTCTCACGCATTGTCAGCCACAGCTCTATAATCTATAAACAACTCTTTTGTAGATTCTATAAACAACTCTTTTGTACATTTTCTCTGGTAACCAGCAGCAAATTGTGCAGCGACTCCAGCAGCAGCGGCAATGACGGCAAGATTTGCTTATATAAAGGCTCAAACTTACCCCCGGTGCACCGGAACAGCGATGTCAGTAGATGTTCGTGTCGACGCTAGACATCGTAAGACCTAAGCAGCTGGCCGTCGGTGTGCATACGTAGAATGGCCCATGCAGGATAAAATAGTCTGGTTCATGTATTTCTGAAGCGTTGGTTCTTTTCTTGCTGCAAAACAGACACAGACAGAAAAACAGACACACACTTGAACAGTCGCAGGTATGTACACTTGGGAATCGGAGCACCTACCCAGCGTCCAATCTGTCTAGTCTGTCTGTCAGATACGTCAAAACTCAAAATTCAAAAACATGCTCGTGGCGTCTTTGCATACGCTCTGCATGGAAAGAAGATACGTGGAATCTCCAGCACTATCGCATGTGTCACAATACACTCATAAAAACTCCCGTCGACATGACAGCATGTGCTGGAAAATGGCAGAGTCACACGTCGCAAGAATCGGAGAAAACTGGTCAGTGCTTCTTTCTAGTGCATATGGTGTGTTGCTGCGCGTCCTATACACCAAAAACACAATACAGCATCTCGGAACAGAACAACCGGTTTTCTAGATTTCTAGATTTCTACATGTTCTCGTCCAGATCCTGCTGAACTTGCGTGTTTTGCATGTGCGCACGACTGGTTCCAAATGCAAATGCTTTTGTGCCAGAAATAGCATCTTCCAGCATCGGTGGTCTTTGAAAGAATCGCCCATCTCATTGGACAAGTGGGAATACACGCCTTTCGTACATGTAAACTTAGATAAAAACAGACTTAGATAAAAACAGATGTTTTCGGCATCTTCGCCCAAGCCAGACACCCGTTGTCTTCGTGTCGTCGTCGATGTCTTCTCAACAGCACTATCGCGGTGTGCCTTGTTTTCTAAAAGCTGCAATATCTGCATCTGAATGTCTTGGGTTTGTAGACATGTGTGCAATGTTTTTTGCACAGGACGGGCACCTTCTCGCCGTGACCTTGGCTTCGGCACTCAGCACATCCACAAATCCCTGTAGTGTTTTGGCCGGTATAATCTGCATACCCCGAGTGTTTTGGCCGGTATAATCTGTATGCCAATGCGCAGCCGATAATCGTGTAGAGATCGAATACATCTTGTCAATCTTCGCCTCAGTGTCCAAGGAAAGTCTGTCTTCGCATCGTGCATAACATCAGAACCTACCCTGAACGCAAGATGCTTCAAAATGTAGCTGGACCTAAAGCCAGCACCCACCAGAGTTCTTTCTTGTATGACATCGTCTATGTATGCAATAAACGAATATCTTATATCCGTCAAAATATGTGCTTCAGAGAAACAATAATCTCTTTCCGATACACATGCTGTCGGCCGCCCATTTGTGCAGAAAATCCAGAATCATAACGCTATGCACTTGTAATAAGCCTTGACATCGCCAGTTGTATGGCTTTCCATCCCTGTTGGAAGAGTCGGTACCAGTCGATAACTACTTTCAACACATAAGGCAGACTCTTCGTCGCACGTCTTCAAGAACGAGACAAAAAGGAACACAAACACGAGACAAAAAGGAACACAGACTCTGCGACGCGCCCCTCATGTCCGCGTGTGGCTGACACTTGCTGACGATCTGGATGATACCGAACTTGCATCGACGGTTCAGCTCGCTGTTGTTTTTGAATACGAAAATAGACTGGCCCATAGCCAGACACGTATAAAGAATAGTCAGACACTACGTGCCATTCGAGATGTCTCGGGATTCCCTGGATATCAGATTCTAGCCAGATTCCTGCTCTTCTACATTGCTGTACTTTCTCGACAAACGACTCACAATAGAATGCATGTTCTTGCAAGCTCTTTAGAAAAATGCAGCAATCAGAGCCGACATAACCCCAATTTTTATAATTTTATAGTTTTATGGTTTTATAGTTTTTATAGTTTTTGTAATTTTATAGCTTTTATGGTTTTATGGTTTTATGGTTTTTGCAATTTTATAGTTTTTATAGTTTTTATAGTTTTTATAGTTTTTGTAATTTTATAGTTTTTGCAATTTTATGGTTTTTATGGTTTTTGCAATTTTATGGTTTTTATGGTTTTTGTAATTTTATGGTTTTTATGGTTTTTGTAATTTTATAGCTTTTATAGTTTTTGTAAATTTCGTGACATCTAAATCCACAAATTCGCAGCATATGATGTTCGACTGTCTCTATTTATTGGTTTGGTGCCAACGCTGCAATCGTGTGTGAGTAAATAGTATGGCTGTCAAACAGACAGCAGACCGGTGTTGACCATGTTCGTTATTTGTGCACAATTTACAAAAAACTCCTTGCATATGCAAAAAACACATCTGGCGTGATGGTGTGGTTTTCTCCAAAACTGGCTTTTCTCCAAAATTGGCTTTTCTCCCACATCTCCTTGTAGCAGCGAAAGGCGTCCATCAGTTTGGCGAGATTCTGTTCAGGCTTGACACCCACACGGACACACAAATGTGTGCGCTGTGCGGCTTTTGGTCTTCTGGCCCTTTTCGTCTTGGTAAGACATTTTGCAAGATCTCGACAGCACATCTCGATATTGGATGTTGCGTAGAGACACACCTCGATATTGGATGTTGCGTAGAGACACACCTCGATATGGGATGTTCGTCAAGACACACCTCTTTAACACAGGTATAAAGACGGTCCGCAAAACACAAACACCATTGGCTGGCAGTTGCAAAACACAAACACCACGCGCGGATCGCAAAAGCATGTTGCGCGAACTGTGTATGCTGACAGCAAAACACGCATGTGGCCAAATGCCCTTTACTGCGACTGAAAACATACAGATGCCCTTTACCACACTGGCGGTCGGAACCAAATTCTACTGCAATGTTTCGGAGAAGAGACTTGCTCGTCTATCACTGATCAGAAAGACAAAACCGCTTCTCCGAACATTGTGGTAGATGTCCATACAATCGTGTACCTAGCAATGTTGGCCCATGACATTCTATCCGTAAGGGGCCGTGTTGCCACGTCGTTGGTTTCTAGGATAGCCGATAGATTGCTGCTGCCGTCGCATTACGACTTCAACACATACAGCTGGCACTGGACGTATCACAGCGTCGGAGACTGACACTGAGACGGCACAAGAAAATGCATCGATAAAGGTGAGTCTGCGTGCAATAACGCGCTGGGTCTGTTGTACAAGGTAAAAACAAAAACGAAAACAAAAACGAAAACGAAAACGAAAACGAAAACAAAAAGCAAGCGTCTCTGTCTGACATTTGCAGCCACGTCCAAATTCGACCGCAACACCGTTGGGCTACAGATGTCTACGAGCAGAAATAAAGCTCCTGCCTGTCTATCTATCTAAATCCAAATGTGCATACAAGTCTATGACTTATCAACCTTTGTACATATAGGCGCCTAATTGGTTTTTGCTGCCAATATCCAAAAATAGATTAAATGACCAAGAAAGCCTCACATATGACATCAAAACACCAAAAGCCTCCAAAAACCACCCAACAGACAGGCTCTTCGAGAAACGGTATTTGCCATTGTAACCACAAAATTCAAAATCCATGCTGCGGTGCGCATACATACGCCTACCGTCGAACTGACAAATATACTTCAGCGAAAGTTAGAGTCAGAAACTTCGGGTAAAGTTGGGTTGCAAGATACAAAATAATATACAATTTGCAAGACCAAGCCGGCAACCGTGTTCGCTAACATACGACAACCTAATAGCCGAGTTTTCTTCTGTAGACGTGTCCTGTGTTGCTTCATTCTCTTCTGTAGACGTGTCCTGTGTTGGCTTCGGTGTGCCTGTCGAAACCATCTTCCACATCTACAAAATCCACATCACAAAAAGATCGCAAAGAAAACGACGCTTCCGTCAGCAAAAACACAACAAACGTTTACGTCATGTCGGAACGCGACCACATGCTGCTGCTGAGAATGGAATGCTGAGAATGACATTTTGATTCTCGGGACCGGTCCGTTTCGTGTGAATTCAAACACTAAAAAGACGACATCAAATCCAAAACAGGGTCGGCGACGTCAAGTGTTCTCGGAGGTAACACTACAAACACAAAAGACACGACACTACCACCTCGTTTAACAGTCTTCGTTTATTCAGAATGCTATTCCGCGATCGTGTAACGTGGTTACGCTTGGCCGTGCGCGACACGCAACATGTTTCTATGTTCTATGTTCTATGTTCTATGTGATTTTTTAAAGGCCTGTCTCTGTCTACACAAAAATTTCCAATGAGTGTGCCCGACCTGCAACTGAGAACTGAGAACTGAGAACTGAGAACTGAGAAAATTGTTTGTTTTGCCATAAGCAATAAAAATAAAAATAAAAATGCGACAAAATACGAGCCAGAATCAGAGACCAGCTGCTGGCCAAAACTAAAAACGTGCACTGTGCCTATCCCAAAATGCATTTGATGTTTTACAAGTTCGTAAAACACAACCAGTTTGCCACCCTCGAATATTACATCCAGGATGCTATCAAATAGAGAAGAGACTCTCGACCTGACCAAAAGTATCATCGAGCCAAGCGTATCGAGTCAAGCATATCGAGCCAAGTATATCGAGCCAAATAAGCTGCAGCACATCTTTGTTCAAAACTACATCATAACAACAAAATCATAGAACAGCTGGATTTCCCGTCATCCGAAAGTCTGTAGATGCCTGCGAAACCGAGGATTCTCACAGACTTTCACACACTCTCACATCATGAGAATGATTGCAAAGCTTCGAAAATGATTGGCAGACCTTCGAAAACGTGGACTTAATGTTTTCCAAGAGCTCTTGAAAACACACGGTTGTTCAACATCCAGCTTATAAATTCTTGCGCGAACATTGTCGACATTCCCATCAAAATGGAGAACATCCGTCCAACACCAACACATCTTACATCGAAATGCACAGCAAAAACGGCGGCCTTGAAAGAAAGATATGCCTGGGCCCCGATCAACATCGACAACGAGGACATATAGACATACCAAGACATATCTGCGCCTAAGCCTAATCGGCATACATATCCTGATTGTGACAAAAACCATTTCCTGACTATGACAAGATACAAAACAGAGAATCCGACATACCAGACCTTATCGATATCAGACACCATCTTTGTACACTTTTTGTACATTCTTCCGGTTAAGACTTTTTATACACTTTTTCTACATTCTTCCGGTTAGTGTCTGCAAAATTACTAAGATTGGGATTGGAAATAAAGGCGTGGTGTGGTACCGGGTGTCTGATAAACACTAAGAATCGGATTCGTCTGTCATGCTATGTTAAGATTCGATACATCGGACTCTTTGCACGTGTGTCTCTTTGCTGGGGTTTTCTTGTTTGAAACGGTTGTTTTGGCCTGTGTCGGTCGGCTGTTCGGCGATGTTCCGTGTTTCTTGATCTTCCTGTGCGACATTGCAATCTGCGCCATTCCAGAATGTTTCGTAAGGTCTTTTCTGCAGAATCCTGCCACTCGTCTGCTTTCGGCTTTTCTGGTGTTTTTGCTCATGATGTTCTGACTCCCTCTCGCATTCTTGCCTAAACAGCTCAATCTCGAAAGCGTTTTGATTTTGCATTCCGCTGTCAATCTTTCCAATATCTTGTATGGCTATCACGAAGCCGTGCTCGCTAAATTGCGAGATCGTAAAATCCAGCAGGTGGAATAAGACTTGATTTTCAACGAGGACACCGACGCGCATCGGCTTTTTGTCACATTTTCCACAGAGAAATTTTCGTGTACGACTCGAGAAGTGAATAGACAACGGTTTCATTTTTCATTTCTTTGCTAAACTTGAACCTGGATTTGTCAATGTTTGTCGTGGCTGGCACAGGATCTTGAGTGTTCAGCGGTGGCGGAACACTTGCTGCCATCTGGACCGCATTTACCACATAAAAAGACTTTTGACGCATTTACCAGACAAAAAGACATGCTGGCAGTGTTTCGTTTTTTTCAAAAATATGTTTTAGACACACACCAAGCTATTTCTCCAAAACATATTTTTGCGGTTCTTAATGCTAGGGTGACTTGATCGTCTTATGCACATCAATATGTCCCAGCCACAACAATCGATTTTAATGTCTCGTCCAACATAGCCAATGACTCGGCAAAATGATGGTGATGTTTGGATTTTCTTCATTAGTCCGTTGATGTTCGTCACCCATGTTGAAATTACGAATATATTCGTGGACTAAAACTAAACGGTTTAACGTATGTTTGTTTTTTTGTCATCTTTGTTCTTTACAAGAGTGTCTTTCTCTGTGTGAATGGTCACATCTTGCCTTTTCTTTTCATTTTCCCCTATGGCCTCTACGGCATTCAACCCCTCGTTTGCTGGACTCGTCCGTCCGTCTAAGATGGCTAAAGGTGTTCAGACTGCATCTTCTTTTGCGTCGCCTTGGCATCTCTCAGGTGTGCCTGCGGTCTTTTGTAATCGTGCTGTCTTGTCCGACTCGTTTTGTTTCCTCTTTTTGCCTGATTCGGCGAAATTGGCTTTCTTTTTGGCCAGCTCGATTTTGCCATGATTAACATAGTACTCAATACTCGTCGGCTTTTCTGGTGTTTTTTGTCATATATGCGTCCGAGTCAGACTCACCATGGTGATAGTAACAATTGTCAAAGACGTCCGAATTGTCGATAAAAAGATCGTCCATGTCGTACTCATCGTAAAAGCATCGTACTCATCGTAAAAGGCATTGTGTTTCTTTTTTTTCCTGGCTTTTTCCAAGCCTTTGCTGGAACTGTGGTCAGCTTTGTCCCTATCCTGGCTAGAAGATATATATGTGGTACAAAATTTTTTTCGTTTTTTTCGTTTACCGTGGTGTCATGACCGCTTTGTTTTTAGTTTTTAGTTTTTAGTTTTTAGTTTTCAGTTTTTAGTTTTTCCAGTGGGATAATAAAAATAAAAGACAAACCGGTCATGTTTTGCAAAAAATTGACTTCCAGAGAGATTATATGCAAAAAGAACTAAAAACTAAAAACTAAAAACTAAAAACTAAAAAGGTGGCGTTCGGATCTGTTTTCGTTTTTCATATTGATACTATACAAACAGAAAATGTTGATTTGGGGACCCAGACGATGACTCGGAAACCACACATAGAGCTGCTGCCATTACAAAATACAAAAGCCCGCCTTGGTTCTTCGCAGATAAACCATGTGTGTGAACATGGGAATTCGTGCCTACCACCAGTCCCATAACGCGATTCGAATTGTACCATTATAAACGATCACCATTCACAAATCTGCTAATGATGCATCAAGATCAACACCTTACCGATTAGTTCCATGTTTTTGTTTTTGTTTTGGAGATCGGTTTGCCAACATGCCTTGGTGCCGCAACATACCGTGTATACTTTCGGAGAAAAGCTCCTGCCAATAGACACGCTGATTATAGGCATGAGCGAATTCGGCGAACATCATCGTGCCATCGAAATCGGACTGTTTAGAAAACAGAAGAGTTTGAAGATTTCAGATCCTTTACACTTCCTGTTGACTCCATGATGTCTTGGAAAACACACTTCCCGTTGACCCCATGATGTCTTGGAAAACACACTTCCTGTTGACCCCATGATGTCTTGGAAAACACACTTCCTGTTGACCCCATGATCTGTTGTAACCTTGATTGACCACTATAACACTGCCGGAGTCGTAATAAAGAACCCGTGCAAAGACCACTCTGACACACACTTTGCAATTGAAATCGAAAACATAAATGAATGCCGGCTCACTCACCACAAGATGGTGGATCATTTTCCTCTGTTATCCTCGTTTTTGTCTGTTATTCTTGTCTGTTATCCTTGCCACTGACCTGCTCGAATATATTGCAACACACTGCCCTGTCGAAAATCCTTTTCTGGACCGTGCTGAATGTTGCCCACAATGCCTTCATGCTGGCCACACAAGATATTGGCAGACGAGGCTCTATCCTACCCGCAACAATTCGTAACGCACTCTTTTGGCCAAAAATACACAAAACACTGGCCACATGTTGAAGTGCACCCACCCCATGTGGCAAGATGTTGTGTTTGTGCAGTCTGTAGAGATGTCTGTGCAGGCCGACAATCGTCTGTGCTGGAGCAGCCGGCCGACAATCATCTGTGTTGAAAGATCTGGAGCAGCTGATAAATTGCAGCAAGTTGTGTTGGCGTGGTCGGCGTTCGCGTGATAGTGCATGTGTCCGTGTCCTGTTTTTGATTGCTGTTCCAGTTTTGGTTTCACCTCAGTCTCGGTTTCAGTCTCAGTCTCAGTCTCAGCCTCGATTCCAATTCCAATTCCAATTTCAACCCATATTTACGCTTTTGGCTGTTTGTGTTTCGTTTTGATGCCGAGGAGAATTCTCGGAGATGATTGGCAGAGAGAGGTGTGTGGTGGTCGTGTCATTGGCTGTTTGTCAAGCACTCTTTTGTGTGATTGGTCGGCAAGGTGTGCATGCATATTTGTGGGTTGTCGGCTGCATGGCTTGACTTTTGTTGTGGTTCTGTGGCTATCTCGCCAATTTATATATTGTATATTGTATATTGTATATTTGGTGTTCTGGCACACTAGTAATGGTATGCATCGCATCGAGAACGACACAGGAACGTCAACACCGGTCTGCACTCGTAACAAAGTATGTCCGGAAGTCATCGGACATGCATAGCTGGACCAAGCCAGACTGCCACATGCAACAACCGAACACGAGAAGATGTCCACATCTCAATGTAGCGACGGGGTTGGACCGCATGGTCGGACGAGCGACGGTTTAAGAAATCGACAGAAACCGACAGAAAACATCCTTTCATCTTTTTGCGAGCGATTTTGATGGGAGTGGGATTTTGACGGGGTGTTGACACTCATCTGTGTGCTTGCAATCAGAATGTGTAGAAAGACACTAGTGTCGAAGTTGTGTGTATATTATATTTTTGTGCTTTTCGTTGTTGGATAGACCGAAAAGATGTGGGGTGGCAGTGACGCGATTTTATTTGTATTTTTGTCTTTGTCTTTATCCTTTATTTCCATCCTTTATCGTTGTCTTTTGGTTTTCATCTATTATCTATTATCCTTTATTTATCCGTTATCCATATCTTTTAATCTCGACTCTCAATCTCGACTTTCAATCTTTGTTTGTCTTGTATTGTTTCTCGGTATTCCTTGTAGACTCCTCGAGTCGCGCACGAAAGGTTTGGCGTAGTTCAGGCTTTCCGATGCGGCGCAATTTGCAGCAAACCTGACTGGAGCGCATTGCATTTGTGTCCGCTGCGGAGCCAGTTCCATTTTCTCTCGGAATTTGACAGGGCCGGAAGAGTCTCCGGACTTCAAGGTCAAGCTTGTGCAGATTGTGTTTGTGCAGATTGTGCTTGTGCGCGGATGACAGTGAGAATCGTGGTTCCGGTCTGGTTCCGATGTCTGTTGGCATCATTTTGTCATTCCACCCCAAAGCACGATGGGTGCCATAGGATGTCAAGCACGATGGGTGCCATAGGATGTTTTTTCGTTTTTGGCTTTTGGTTTTCCGTTTTTAGTTTTTCGCGTGGAAGTAGGCGTGATGGTGCACAGCATTGCGGTGACATTTGTCTTTGTGTCGTGCCAATGTCAGGGTCGGCACGAGTATGTCGATACACACAAGTGGACAAAAAGGTATAATGTATAAAAAAAGCGTACAAAGAATACATGTGCTTGCGTGGCACTTATCGCGGAATATCGGCCGATTTTAGACGCAGCGTAGTGGTGCAGATTGTGTGCTTGATAGTGTGTTTTTGTTCTGGCGTAAATTCTGGTTCTGGTTCGGGTTCTGGTTCGGGCGTAAATTCTGGTTTTGTTTGCGGCATTTCATCGAGGTTCCACAGAGCAAAAAACAAGGACGGCTTCCTTGGAACAATGGTCAGTGCTCAATTCTCAGTGCTCAATATTTCGTTGGACGCATCAAGATTGATGATGGCATGTTGCTGCACCAATTGCTTGGCATGTCAGAGTATACAGAGCATGTTTTCTCGTCTGTCTCTCGCACATCACAGGGTTTGACAGCATTGATGTCGTTGAGGGCTGCGAGGAGCGGTCTGCAAACTTTTCTTTTTTCTTTTTACTTTTTTCTTTTATCTGTTATATTTTATATTTTGTATTTTATATTTTGTATTTTATATTTTGTATTTTATATTTTATATTTTGTATTTTATATTTTGTATTTTATATTTTGTATTTTATATTTTGTATTTTATATTTTGTATTTTATATTTTATATTTTATCTGTTGTCTTTATCCTTTGGTTTTAATTTTAATTTTAATTTTTATCCTTATCTGTTATTCTTTATCTGTTGTCTTTGTCTTTATTTATCCGTTATCCTATATCTTTTAATCTTATTAGTCTTTATCCTTTATCTTATGCATTATTTTTTATTTTTATTTGTCCTATATCTTTTAATCTCGGTCTTTATCCTTTATCTGTTGTCTTGATTGCTATCCTTGTTTTATCCATAATCCTTTAGCAGTTATCCATTACCTTGTCTTTATTTTTATCCATTATCTTGTCTTTATTTTTGTCTTTTAATCTATTATTCTTTATCCTTTATTTTTGATCTTGATCCTTTGTTTTCATCTGCTATTCTTTGTCTTGATTTTTATCCCTATCTATTATTTGTATCTTGTCTTGATTTCGATCTTTTGTCTTGATCTTATCTTTTATATATTATCCTATCTTGATCTTTATCCTTTATCGTCTAATTTTTATTTATCCTTTATCTTTTAATCTGTATTCTTTGTCTCTATCCATTATCTGTTATTGTTGTCTTTTTTCCCTAATGCTTATTTATCTATTATCTTTATTTCCATGCTTGTCTTTGTTTTCATCTGTTATTTTCAATCTTAATCTTAATCTATGATTTCTTTGCCTTTATCCTTTGATTCGGATTTATCCTTTATCTGTGTCTTGTCTTTTGATTTTTGTTTATGTTTTATCGTTGTCTTGATCTTTTCTGTTATCTGTTGTCTTTATTTGCATGCTTGTTTTATCTATTCTTTTTATCCTTGTCTTGATTTCCATATCCTTATTTATCTGCCATTCTTTATCTTATGTGTTGTCTTTATCCTTGATTTCCATCTGTTGTCTTGATCTTTTCTTTATATATTGTCCTTTATCTTGTCTTGTCTTATCTTTGTCCTTATATTATATCTGTTGTCTTGCGGTGCTTGTCTGGCGTGTTTTTGTCTTTTCTTTTAGCCTTTGTCTGTTATCCTTATCATGTCTTGATTTATCTGTTATTGTTCTCTTTTCTTTTACCCTTTATCTGTTATTCTTACCATGTCTTGATTTATCTGTTATATTTATTTTCAGCTGTTATCTTTATATATTATTTCTCTTTGCCTTTGTCTTATGTGTTGTCTTTATAATATTTCCACCTGTTGTCTTGATCTTAATCTTTGTCTTTATCCATTATCTGTTATTGTTTTCTCCTTTATCCTTTATCTGTATCTATTATTTATCTTTGCTTTTGTCTTTATTTTTATCCTTTGTCTTATCATTATCCTTTGTCTCTCTCTTTTGATTTTTGATCTTGATTTTTGATCTTGATCTTGTCTCGGTGTGTTCTGCAAACCTTCTAAGTCTAAATCTAAAGTGAGGTTGCTGTCCCTAGCTGCCTGTGCACGTGGATTTGTGGGATATGTCCCACGTCGCAGTTTGTGCGGAGTGATGCTGGTTTTTGTTTTACTTTTACTCTTGTTTTTGTTTCAGAGTTATCGAGCATGTCACTTGTGCGATACCAGACACTTTTACATTGTTTTTACATTGTTTTTACATCGTGTCTGATGGTGCTATTGATTTGTATGTTTTTTTTAGTTGTGGTGGTTTCTCCAAAGGGTCTAAAATTTTTACTAAGTCACTTAGACATTTTTATGTGGTATCAGACTCTAGATTCGAAATTCCAAATTGGTTTATGGAAGGTGTGCCGTGAAACCTTATGTGGATTTAGATAGCCAAAAGCACATTTTCGACACTCTGCATTTCGGCACTCTGCACCAGCCAGGTTGCGCAGATTGGCCAGCTTGCACAGATCGGTGTGTCTGGCTACACGTCATGCATGCGCCGTTTTGATTCGAATCTAGACAGACTCGTTCTTTGAATTGAATCTAGACAGTCGACTCGTTCTTGCGAAAAAGCATTTTGTGCAAACGACCCAGCCAACAACACGCCTGGTTTGCTGGCGGAGTCCAAAATGTGCAAAAAGAAGTGTTGGGTGGTACGAGAGCATGTCAGGACGTATGCGAGAGAATGTTAAAGAATCCACAAGTTCGACTTCCAGACGAGGTGAGGTGATTCCACACGAGGTGAGGTGAGACGAGATGAAATGCATGCTTAAATCAAAATTCAGACAAATCGTGCGTGGCTTTTTTCTGACCCTCTGTTTGTTGGTTTGAGACGTGCATCCATCCACCGGATTCTCATTGGCTGCTAAATCCAAAAATGAGTGTGGCTGTCCTTGATCCTAGAATCGGAATGGCGACACCTGCTAACAGTACACAACAACGAGTACCGAATTACAACATCGTGCGCCCTACTTGCGGAGGCGCATGTGTTGGAATGGCGTACGAAGTGTTTGGAGGAGAAGTAGAGGAGAGAACAAGAGAGGTGGAGAAAAGGAGAAGAGAGATACGTTCTCATGGTATGTCACACTCTAATACAACAAATTGATGGCCAGACTTGAATTCGACGCTCGTGCCCATTTAGAGCTTGGTGTCTTTATCCGATTTTGCCTATCCTATCTTGTCTCTATGTTTGTCTTTGTCTTATCTTGATCTGTTACTCTCTACGTTGTCTGGTATCTTGATCTTAATCCCTGTCTTTATTTCCATGCTTGGTCCTTGATCTCTATCCTTGTCTTTTATGTTCATCTGTTGTCTTGATCTTCACCTTGGTCTTGATCTCTTGTCTTTATTCTTATATCTTATCTTTATTTCCATCTGTTGTCTTGATCTTTATTTTTGTCCTTTATCTTGTCGTTTTGTCCTTTGTCTTGTCTGGCGGTGCTTGTCTGGCGTGTTTTTGTCTTTTGACCAAAAGAATCCGGCACGACCTGGCACGCTCACTCTCACTCTCGGGACGTGTCATGTTTGCGTAGTTTCTGCCAGATGCACTCGGCAGTGGCCAGCAGTGGTTCTGGTGCATTCTTGGTCCAATTCTTGCTCCAATTCTGCGAGGTTCTGGTGGTTCTGCGAGGTTCTGGTGCAAATCCAGGTTTCGATCCGACCAATATTTACTATTTACAGGTAGGTGCGGGTTGGTTTTGCGATGTCGAGAAAATCCTCTGGATGATTGGCCGAGAGAGGAGTGTGTGGTCACGCCATTGGCTGTTTGTCAAGCACTCTTGGGTGTGATTGGTCGGCAAGAAGTTTGTGAAATTTATGGGCTATGCATTCTTGTGCATGATGGTTTGATTTTGATTTTGATTTTGATTTTGATTTCGACTTTTATTTATGTGATTCTGCGCTTGTGGAAACTGGCCATCCAACACACAGTGTATGATGCTGAAAATAGTGTATATATCCAAATCGGGATCCAAAAAGAGATGGCCCAAGCTGGATATGCTGGCCACCCCACTCGTGACACTGCGATGTCTGTGCAACAACGCGGCCATCCAGATCGTGGCTGGTCTGGTCCACAGATGTCAGGAGAGCGGAATCTATTCAGTTTCTTCTGTTTTTATCCCTTGTTTATCTTATATCGGTTGTCTTTCAATCTTATCTTTATCCTTTAATTTAATCTTGATTTCCTATTCATTGTCTTGATCCTTTATTGTCACCTGTTGTCTTTATTCTTATCCTTGATCTTGATTTATCTTGTCTTTGTCTGTTGTTTTTAATTTGTAATTTTTATTCTTTATTTCCATCTGTTGTCTTTGTTTTTATTTCTATCCTTTGGTTTTTAGTCTTTATCTTGTCTTTATCCTTATTTTTATCTGTTATTCTTTATCTTCATCTGTTATACTTATCCATTATTTTTTATCTTATTTTGGTCTTTATCTGCTGTCTTTATCCTTTGATTTTTATTCTTTATCTTCTCTTATCTCTTGTTTTTGTCTTTATCCCTATCTTATCTCTTGTTTTTGTCTTTATCCCTATCTTATCTCTTGTTTTTGTCTTTATCCCTATCTTATCTTATCTCTTGCTTGATCTTTATCCTTATCGGTTGTCTTGATCCTTTATCGGTTATCCTTATCCTTTATTTATCTTATATCGGTTATCCTTATCCTTTATTTATCTTATATCGGTTGTCTTTCAATCTTTTATTTGTCTTTATCTGCTGTCTATTATTCTGGATTTCTTATTCATTGTCTTTATCCTTTATTGTCACTTGTTGTCTTTATCCTTATTTTATCTTTATTTTTAATCTTATCTTAATCTTTATTTTTGTCTTTTAATCTTAATTTTTATTTATCCTTTATTGCCACTTGTTGTCTTGATTTCCATCTGTGGTCTTGATCTTTTAATTTCAATTTTTATTTATCCTTTATCTTTTAATCTTTATTCTTATCTTGTCTTTATCTTATCTTTGTCTATTATTCTTTATCTGTTGTCTTGATTTTCATCCTTATCTTTGGATCTTAATCTTATCTTTTATATATCTATGTCGGAGTGCGGTGCCCGTCTGGCTTAAATCTGGCGAGGTTCTTAGAGCCATTGCATCGGTGTTTGGACCTTGTTTCTTCGCCAAGAATCGGATTGTGCAGGAAGAAGTTTTCAACCAGACATTTGCGATTTTGTTTCCAGGCATTCCGCGGATGGTTCGGCGTGCAAGAGGATGAGCAGACTTGTTGTCTTGTCCGTTGCGGTGTGCCGCTTGGGCGTGTCGATGGCAGGGGTGTGTGTATTGCGACACGGATGTGTGGCACATGTCTTGTGTATTTTGTGTCTTGATTTCTTTGCAGGGTGTGCTGTGCTTTCCCAGTGGTTTTCAGCAGGTCTTTCTGGCTCAAGACAGAGATGGGTTGCGCAGTGGCATTGCACATCCAATCGAAAATGTGGTACTCGTGTGTAGTGTAGTACTCGGTTCTGTCGGCGTGGCGAGAATGTTTTTGTTGCATGATAGAATCTGTACAGAATCTGTTAGGATCGACGGCGCGTTGCACAGCCTGCATTGAGGCGAGGTTGTTGTGTTTTCGCGTTTTGCATTTCTGTCATTCGACTGGAGGAGCCATGCTCGAGTGCAGTTTTGACTTGTGACTTTTGGGTTTTGACTGTGCCAATTTTGTTTTTGTTTCCTTGTTTTGTCTCACGATTATCGAGCATGTCCAGCAGCAGACAACATATGGTGCTCGTTCAGGTCGTTCCAGCCTCTTCTCGCCTGGTAATTTTTTTACACTGTGTTCTTTGGCTGTGTTCTTTCACGTGTTTGGTTGGTTGGCTGACGTATGTTGGCGTTACGGTTGGGTTGTTTCTGCAAAAGGGTCTAAATTTTGACCTTAGATGATCTGTGGATTTTGTATATACGGTATGCAAATTCTAAACTCGTTTGTGGACCTGTCGACGTGTCAGCCGTTTATGGCCTTCGAGACAAAAAACACTTAGGGACCCAGACCCAGCCAGATCGGATTGTCCAGACCGGTGTGTGGCCACGTAAATGCGTCGATTCCATGGACAGATCCATGCGCAGATCTGCGTACTCCTCACGGTGGCGGGTGTCTTTTGGATTCAAGTCCGACTTGGCTCTACATCGTCGCCAGCCAGCTTCATCTTGGCCAAAAACACTCAGGGACTCAGCGACTCAAATGAGAAATGAGAAATCAGCACAGAATCAGAAATGTTGCAACACGCACAAAAAATGTGCAAAAGATGTCAGGGATGCATGCCAACACCCGCAAATGTCAATCCAAGCAAATTGTGTGTCTTGTCTAAATCTAAATCTAAATTCTGGTTCTGGCGCAAATTCTGGCTAAATTCTGGTTCTACAGTCGATTCTCGGCTGTGTTTGTGTCTTGCTATTACGGTTAGCCAGTGCCATGCCACACAGGTTTGTTTGTCGCAGTCGTAGCACTGCCAACCACACAATATACAAACATCGATGACACAGTATACAAACATCGATGACACAGTATACAAACATCGATGACACAGTATACAAACATCGATAGGTGAATCAGCGGCTCTTCTGTCATAAACTAACAGAAACTTGCCGATTCCAGAGTCGACAAACAACCCGATGCTTCCGCTAAGACACTCGTTGACTTTTTCTCGACATGTCTGTGAGAGCCTGGCAACCCTAACCCTCTATACCAAAGAAGCCAGAACCAGAACCAGAACCAGAACCAGAACCAGAACCACACACTTGAACCGTGTCCGATACAAGCAATCGGCCGTGGTCCGGTGGCATTGTTTCGAACTTTCTGACCTCTGACCACCGCCTCTATCTGCCGGTCTCAAGACTCCATCCAAAGCTTATCTCCATGCAAAGCTTGTTGATGGTTTCGTCAAAAATGCTAGCCACACGAGAATTGCACAGGTGTGACATTGGTGCCATTGTGGAACAGAATCGTTTGAATAGACTTGTTGGAATACATACTGTTTGGACAGAATTGTTGACCAGAATTGTAGGCATCAACATGTTTTGCGCGTTTAAGCAGAAGGCGCTGTCCATTACAAGATTACAAAATTACAAAATTACAAGCTCTCTTTCATGTTTCTTGCATTCCAGGCAACCAACCTAAAGTCTCTGGTGTTGCTGGAACACAAGAAGCACAATTCTTGACTCGTTGCATGTTCTATTCATGTATCTTCAGGACCAACAAGCAGAGAAATATTAAAACACACCCATGAGAGGTGCAGTATCGACGAGCGGACCTGCTCATTGCACACCAGTCCTGTTTTCAGGACTGCAACTGCAACTCCAATTTCATCTTCTCTGCACTTCGTCTCAGACCTGACACAGTTTCGGTTCCTACAAACTTGCTTGGTACGCGTCCTTGGTAACACTCGTAGTGACAAATCAGTGGCGTCGACCATCATTGATGTTCCAGGTCATGTTGGATGTAAATACGAAAGGCACAATACCGTCTCCTCTTTACCGTGATGAGAAACGGCTGCACCGGTGGTTTTTTAATCACATCACACTAGATCAAAGAAATGCAGCCATAAACAACAAGCATATGCAGCAAGCTTGCGATTGGTCCGTTTATATATTTTTATATTTTTATATTTTCATATTTTCACGTACACATTTTTATATCTTTTATATTTTTATACACATTGTACACATTAAATTCGGCCATACAAATACACTCTAAATCTAAAATTGGCATGCGAATCTCCGAATGTTTGGTCCTGAACCTTCAGTTCGATCAATGACTGCATTACCATGACTGCTTATTACCATGACTATTTACCTTGCGCAAGAATCCACGCTGTTTTTGCTCAACAAACATTCTTCGTTGCTTGATTACGACTGGTTTTGTTCCACCCGTGTCAGCAAGGTCTAAGAAGCATGTCAGCAAGGTCTAAGAAGCATGTCAGCAAGGTCTAAGAAAACAGAAAATCCACAAGAGTCCTTCCTTTCCAAAGAATACAAACAAAAACACCATAAAACGTGAATACAGAATAGAGAACTTGACACGTGCATTGGGGATGTTGTTGTAAACACACTAAACTCTGTATGATAACAGATTGCACGCAAAGATTCTACATGTAAATAACATTCTACATGTAAATTTGATGGGTTTCTCGAAAACCACACTTCTCGACAACCACACATACAAATCGACGTGAATCACAGAGTCTCTTGCCACCCCGGTTATTCTTTGAAACGACATAGACCACCTGGAACAACATAAGAACATAAGAACATAAGAACATAAGAACACAAGAGAATCATGAATCCAAAGAGCACATTTGGAATTCCTCTCAACGCCTTTGCTGCCAATTCTTCGACAGAAGACACATGCGTCTTCTAGAACAAAAAGAGTTCGCGAAAGAACATAAAGTGTCTCGTACATTGTCTCGCTAAAGAAACCATGGCCATCTTGTCATCTTGTCATGCTTTTGCACGCAGGAAAAGAATCGCATCTTAGAAGCCATAAAGGTGCATGTCAACCAGCTGTCGAAGCCCCATACGTGTCCACAAAACATGGCTTCTGACATTCTCAAACTCGATCCATGTGTGATTTGCCCTTCCAAATCCTACGTAGGTTTTGTGATGTAATGACACCTTGGTCTTGTTTGTGAATTTGGCAGATTTCTTGACCCCGTCTACGCGTGTGCACTTGCGCCAGAATATTGACCAAAGAACAGAAGAACACAGAAGCCAGAAGGTTTTGTGGATGCACCGATAACATCGAACAAAAAAGTCATGGCTGACCACACGTGTCCATTCAGTCTTCGAACCACAAGAATCGACTTGCAGAGTCATCGATGCGCGTTTGTGCCCCAGCCTATGCACGGACTCTTGCTGACTGCTGACCCATGTGAGGCACGTCGGCACCACCATAAGTTTGTCGTGAGAAGTACATCTTGCCCTGCCGGACACGTGCATTCGACACTCACACCTGCATCCTGATACGTTTGTCTCTATCCGATTTGCAAGAAGATATTTGATTTGCAAGAAGATGCATGAAGCGAAGGAGAATAAAGGTTTGTTTTCCGGCCGGTCTTTCTTTCCACACTCTGATGTTCTGATGTCCTGATGTCCTGATGTTCTGATGTTCTGATGTTCTGATGTCTTTGTCGGGACAAAAACATTCTTTTTGTCCGAATGTTTTTGTCCACTGGCTGGTGTGGTCCATGTGTTGCAGATGCTGCCAAGTGTTTTGCATAAGAGCTTGCATGTGCACTCTTGGCGGCCATTCCGGTGTCCTCGGTAAGGAGCAGGCAGCAGCAGGAGCGGGAGCGGGAGAATCCGGTCGCAAAGTGTCCAAAGTCGACGGTTTTTCTAAATTTAGAAAAGACTTCCAGACACCGTAAGCACTCCATCTCCGCTAACTGGCAATGATCTACAGACGTCCCAATCTGTGTTACGTGCGTCTCGACAAAGATATGCGTCGTTGCTTCTACACATCTCTCCATCACAGCGCCATTGGGTGCGCTCGTCTTGTGCGCATATCTCGCGCATTATTGATGCATCCGTCTGGTGCTTAACCGTTTGTTTTGGTGCCATCATCCGAGATGTATCGGTCACCAGCAAGAATGTCTGGTCTGCATGATTCTATTTTGCACGCAAGATCCAATGTTTCGAGATATCTTGTGGCCGTTTTCAAACACAAAGTGACGAATGCAAAACCAAAACCAAAACCAAAACCAAAACCAAAAATTTTTGTTTTTGATGCATGATATCACAGGCATCCCGATGTGTCTTTCGCGCCCACATATAAGGTTTTGTTTTATTTTGAATTTTGAGGAGTCAGTCACGAGACGGTATCGACATTCGTAAGAATAAAACAACATCAAAAGATGGCTTGACGATTTGATGGTAACTACACATGCGCGACATAGCAAGTCGGCGGTAGCGGTCAGACCGTCGAAAATCCGATAGCAGAAACCGCATTTTCTCAACCAATTAGAGAAGCGATGGACAAGTCGCTAGTGGTATTCGACTTTCAAGAAATCCGTGCTTGTTTGTAAAATCACAGGATTTCTTGATTTTTTCTTGATTTTGATTTGATTTCTTGATTTTTTCTTGATTTCTTGTCTATGTGTATGTCTTTATCCTTCTTTATCTGTTATCCTTGTCTTGATTTCCCTCGGTGGTCTTGATCCTTTATTTTCGCCTGTTATCTTGATCTTATCTATTGTCTTTATCTTATCTTTTATATATTGTTCTTTCCTTGTCTTTTAATCTTGGTTTTTATTTCCATCTGTTGTCTCTTGTTTTTGTCTTTTAATCTTGGTTTTTCGCCTGTCTTGATTTCCATCTGTTGTCTTGTGGTGCTTGTCTGGTCTGGCGTGTTTTTGTCTTTTCTTTTACCCTTATCTGTTATTCTTACCATGTCTTGATTTATCTGTTATTGTTCTCTTTTATATATTGTTCTTAATCCTTATCCATTATCTTATCTCTTGTTTTTGTCTTTTAATCTTTATCCATTATCTTGTCATCTTGTCTTGATCTTATTTTCATCTGTTTTTTGACCTTTTCTTTCATATATTGTTCTTTATTTCCATCTATTATTTTTGTCTTTATTTCCAGCTGTTGTTTTGATCTTATCTATTGTCTTTATCATATTTCCATCTGTTGTCTTGATCTTTTCTTTTGTATATTGTTCTTTCGTTGTCTTGTGGTGCTTGTTTTGGTCTTTTGGACCAAAAGAGTCCTGCACGACCTGGCCTCTCATTCTCACTCTCTCTCTCTGATGATGTGTCATGTTTGCGTAGTTTCTCCCAGATGGACTAGGCAGTGGCCAGGAGTGGTTTTGGTGAATTCTTGCTCCAATTCTGGTTCCAATTCTGCGAGGTTCTGATGGTTCTGGTGGTTCTGATGGTTCTGGGGGTTCGGTAGTTTTGGTG
>JAQIXV010000462.1:0-34408 GCA_034700625.1 Tectocepheus velatus | reverse complement strand
AAGGTAAAATTTAATTGAAAAACAAAAATTATTGTAAACCATACCGCCCAATTTCATTAAATTCAACTTGGTTATTAGGCTAAAGAAAAAATTTAAAATGATTTACAGTTTTGAAATCTAAATTCTACCTTGATGAAAAACTGCCTGGATAATTTTCCAAAATGTACCCTCAGATTATAAATGTTTACCTTTTTAAAATCTAGTTACAACAAACTGTCAAAATGAAATTAATCTAGATTAACTGATGCTGAGTGTCACCAATATAATATAAACTTGTTAATATTCTTAATTAAAACTTGTTTGTTAAAACATAAGTTACAGTTTGCAACAAAAAAGACAACAAATTTTTAAACTAGGTCTTTTTTAAAAAAAAGAATTACTCGATGAAAAAATTAGTCTAGTTAATCCCATTGGATATCCCATTAGATACCATATTTGATTTCCCAAATAAAGGTTTTAAGCTTGAACACTTAAAGTTTAAGTCTTAAACTCTTTAAAAGTACAGCTTGAAATGAATTTGATGTTTTGATTATCAAGGGAAAAACGAGTTTCAGTCGATTATACAAGGTACAATTCAATCGAAAAACAAAAGGTTCTATCCGACCCACACCAAGTTTATAAATTCAATTTGATTATTTAACTAAAACTAAACATCAAAATAGTTTACAGCTTAAAAAAAATTACCTTGATAACTAAAACTTGGTAATTTTCCAAATTTAGAAAACAATTAATCAAATCATTAATCCGATTGAACCAAATAAATTACTAGCTAAAATTTCTCATTCAAAACATGCATGCTAATAAATAAATTACAGTTTGAAACAAAAGTTTGATAAAAAAAAGTATCTTGGTTAAAAATTGAAACAAGAATTTAATCAAAATTTTGTTTTCACGATAAGAGAGGGAAAAACTTCAGAGAAAATAATAAATTGATTCAAACTTTTCATTAGTTTTTATTTATTCTTAACTCAAGAATAGAGAGAAAAACTCATCATTTGTTTCATACATTTCTTCAGTAATTAATTGCATTAAATGTTAGCAAAAAAAAAATTATTTTATGCGATAAATGTCTCCGAAGTTTTGGATTCATTAGTTTTCTCTTCAATTTTCTGAAGACTTTTTTTCTCTGCATTTGATCTAAATTTAGGCCAAAAAACAAAATTTTTCATTCAATGTCTTTGAAGTCGAAACGCATTTTCAAAAACACATTTAATTAAATAAAAAGAGACTTTTGTCTCAACTCTTATCTCAAGAATATTAAGACAATAATAATAATGTGTTTTATGTGAGAAATGTATCGAAAAAATAATTACATATAAAATGCAATCAATTCTCACAAAATTTTTTCATAAAAACTGTAAATTACTTCAAAAAATATCTAACATTTTACATCCAATATCTATTTCACCTAGATCATTGAAAAATTGACCGAAAACAAGACGACTCCGACCTCTAACTTCTGGTAAGTTTACGTTAAAGTCAATTAACTATCCAGAAATAACCAAGAACTAATAAACAAGGCTAATTTTAAAGCTCCAACCGCGCGACCATTAATACCAAACCGTATTTTACATAAGAATTACAGCTTTTAAACAAAAAAAGTGATATAAATATAAAAACAATTAATAGAGAAAATCTATTTATCGCATATAATATATGAGTTTTAATAGATGTATATAACGTATATATGACGCAAATATTTATGATTATTATTGTTATTACTATTGAAATACTACTTGAAAACTGAATTTTCGTTTTTCAATAATAATTTTAATTATATTTATTCAAACATTCATTGAGTTTACTATTCATTGAATTTCTGGGAAAAAAACTATTTATTAAACGAAAGAAAAAAATAATTTCTGTTAATATCCCTTAAGAAGGAAGAGGACAGACATATAGTCATATAAATAGACATATATCTATAGACATGAATAGAAAATATACACTAATTTAGTCATTCGTATGAAACAATTCTTTATATGGCGTTCCCCTCATCGAAAAGTGCATTGCTATTAGTCGAGGGCTGGCTATACGGGGAGAGCACAGCATATAATAAATTTTTCAGGCGATAAATATATGTATAAATTTATAACTCGAGTAATATATAGAATACAAAAATAAAATACAATTTATTTATTAATGAGTTTTTAGACGAGAAAAGAGCGGAAAAAATAAGAATTCACAGAAAATAATACATAATTTCAGTGAAAATCTCTTAAAATTAATAGAAATATAAAGAAATGGAATCATATCTAATAAGACGGCGACTAAAAGCCATGAACTTTAATGATGGGGACACCCAAGGGGTGGGTCAAAAAATTATTAATCGATAGGTGAGTCTCCCTATCCATTTGGATAACTCACCAAGTAACCAACAACGTCAAAAGCTCACCTAGCTAAACAGAATCATAAGGATTTAAAAATTCGATTATTAAAAATAAATCAGCTTGGCAGATTTCCGGGAAAATTCCAAAGAATAATTCTGAATTAAGCCAGCAGACAAGCGCTTAACTTCCCTGACCCGGATCATTGTCATTCTCCATCCCCTCCATTGACTCCTATTATTATTATTGTTATCTCAAACTTATTAAAGACATTCTCATAATAATAATATTCTGTTCAGTCTTTTCATTATATAATTTTTTTACAGTTTATAATCGATTTTTCTTTTCCCACACAAACTCTTCGCTGATTTTTCTCTTAATTTTTATTATTTTCAAAATTTTTTTTTCTTATTTTTCTATCAATACTTGCATTTAGAGCACAGCCTCAGCCAATAGCCACCTTTCCCTTCAGAATAATTTCTTATACAGTTTTTCCACTCATTTATTCTTTTGCTCTCAAAAAGAGAGGGGAAAAAATTTGGCGAAGAATTAGAAGAATATATTCTATTAGAATCTCTTCTCTCCCTCTCTCTTCCCTCTCCTCTCTCTCCCAAAACTCTTAGTTATTATTATTTTTCTCTACAATTCTTATTATTATTATTAATATTTGCATTTAATATTTGATGCAATTATTTGAAAGGATTGTGTATTCATTTGAATCGGAGTGGGGGCCGACACAAGTAGGTGGGGGGAGGAAGTGCAAGTAGTAGAAAAATGGGAGCACTGGGATAGGGATATAGGGGGGAAAGGGATGGAGAAGTTTTATACTTATATTTCGATAATTAAATGGATGTGAAAAAGGAGAGGAAAATCTCTTTTCTAATGAAAAATACAGAATAAATACTTTAGGAGAGGGTTTTTCGGGGAGGGATGAGTCGACTGAGGAATCAGATGCTTATAATTCCTGTGCTTTCAATTGGTATATACACAGCACAGCATAAAAACTTGAGGCAAATAATAATACTCTTATTCTTTGTATTAATTTATTTTTACTCTTATTTTGTATATAAAAAACTCATTTCGAGTGCAGAATATTCTGCGACTTAAGAGCAAAAAATATGATAAAAATTAAACTGAAATTATAAACGAATTTTTTTCTACCCCTCTCATTTTTCTTATGGCATTAATATTGTTATTTTTCTATTATTATTGAGGATTAACTCAATTTTTGCATTAGGAGAGGGTTAGCGGGAGGGAAGAGACAGAAAAATTCTTCGCTAATTCTTATATTCATTTTGAGCTCTAATTTCTAGAATACATTTTCACTACTTATTAACGGAGAGGGAAGAAAAAAGTCCAACAAAACCAGTGCTGAGCACTCATTAAAAATCAATAACATCAAACCTACCCAGCTCATTTCAAAAAACAAACAAGCAAAAAAAACAATATAGCAAAACAAACATCTTATCTAAAAAAACTTTAATCTTGTTTAAAAAGCAAATCTATATTAAATCAACCAAGCCACTAAATAACAGCGACACTCAATTGTAGTTATTGACGTTTCCAGACCCTGTGCTCATCCCTGAGCTCTCACTTTATCCATAAAAAACTTTTCGCTAAATAAACACATAAATGAATGAAAGGAATAAAGATTTTTCTGCATTTCTCTCTCTCCCGCTCTCTCTCTCCAACTCCCTCCCCGACTCCCTCCCATTCTTCAATGTTTTTCTTAATTAAGTTCAGTTCAATTATTTTCAGTTTGCGTTCGCATTCACTCGTCTATTGAGTCAAAGGCTTTTGAAAATTGAAAGCAAAATCTCATCTCATTTTTTGTTGCACAACACTCTCACTCTCCCTCTCTCCCATCAAACCCTCTCTTCTCCTTTAATTATATAAATTTTTATGCATTTATTTATTCAAATATAATCATAAGAATTAAGTTATACTCTATTTTTCTCTGTCTCTCTCTCTCCCCCCGTCTCCCTCTCCTCCCATTCCCTTTACGACTAATTCTTTGTTCTTATTATTATTGAAATACTTTTGAAGTGAATCCGAAAATCTTAAGTAAAAAAAATAATAATAAGTAATTGTTTTTCATTGAAAAGCATTGAAAATAATTTTCATTTCATTAAAAATTGTTTCGAAATACACACAAAACTCTGTTAAAGAGAAAAAGTGTTTTACATTTTTGTCTAATTATTTGACAAAAAAATTATTTCTTAAGAAAAAAGTCTATTATTTAAAAAAAATCAAATTTTGTCACTAATTATGAATTATTCTGTTCTTTGAAATCATTAATTTTCGAAAATAATTATAACCTAGAACATTCTACACGTGATTCATCAGGATAAATTAAATAAATAATCAAGTGACCTATCTCAATTTCCCCAATAATTTCATTTAATAATTACAGGAGGAAACAATAAAAATATTCCTATCATATTTCAAATAGTCTAGCTAAAAAATAATTACCAGAATAAATTATTCTGACATTTCATTCTGTGCTCTTAATTACAGTACAATTCTTATCTGTTTTTAATCAATTGATTGCCATTTGGTTGTCCGCACAGCACAACAATACCCAAAAAGTGTATGAATTTTGTTATTAAATAACAAAAAAATAAAATTAATATTCTGTTGACATAGCAGTCGACTGCGCGACGGACAGCCCCCTCACTCTCCCTGTCCTTTAATATAGTGTTTTGGCAACAGATCTGGCGATTCGATACCCAAACAGACATACAGTGCGATAGGCATTGGATGTGAGGCACAGAATAACAATAATAATAAACTAATTATTAATTTAATTAATTATTTAATATTGAAAATTGGAATTCCTTTCATCTGAAAAATGTTTCCCGAGATAAACAAGCAAAAGCCAGAATAGCCAAGATCATTGTTACCATAGCCAACACAACAGTACTAGTAATAAGAGCACAGAATAAGAGTAAATTAGATTTTCATTATTATTACAGTTTTTTTTAATGAGTATTGCGTTTGAATTCATAGACCAATACATAGATTATTATTAAAGTTATAGTACTTTAACGTACCGTATGTTTAAGCCGGGAGAGAGAGAGAGAGAGAGAGAGAGAGAGAGAACATTACGAGAGACTATTGTATTCATAATTGTGTTGTTTTGCTGTTTATTACCCAAAAAATAATAATAATTTTTATGATTATTAAAGGCATTCATACGGCTATAGGACTGAATGAAAATTATCATCAAATTTATTACCACTTGAAATGTGATTCGCAATTATAATACACACAAAAAACATAATCAATAATAAAATTTATTATTATTTTTGAGGTTTTCGTAACAATTATTTTATAGGCTTTTGAAAAACATTAGTCGTCTCTCTCTCTCTCTCTCTCTCTCTCTCTCTCTCTCTCTCGAGTTGAATAAAAAACGACTTATTTTTGGAAACATTTTTATGACTCAAAACTTATTAAAGAAAAAATTTTCAGACATTTTTCAATAAATAGATAATTATTTGGGAGAAAAAGTATCAATCAATTTGTTGTTTTCAAATGAATTATTTATATATAACTTGATATCAATCGGCAAATAAGAAATTGATTTTATATTTTTCAATTGAATATCACCAAGGTAGTGATTTTAAAATGAAATTTGATCAATACCAATTGTTACCTTGGTAACATTCTTGAAATATAAGATTAAATTCGCGAATAATTATACGAAAGGATGTTTTTCTACGACCTGTTTATTGACAAATGATAGGAAAGACTGCATTTTTTTAAAGCAAAAACTTGTATTGAAATTCAAAACGCTCTGCACTACTGAACCGGTGGTCCAATCAATTCAAAGCACAGAATAGTTTAGCAATAATTTCAATATTTAATTACGAATAATGAGGGGACCGACTGATGGGACCACCGGACAGGTATTTGAGGGGAACCACTCATTTGCTATAAAAAGTTTTATTCATTGAAAAAACTCACAAAAAGTTTCATTGAAACAAAAAATTCCATAAAACTATCCATTCATTAATCGAAAAATACCCGGATCATAATCACCAAGAATTGATTTATTGCTTGAAAAAAAATATTCAATACTTTTTTTGAAACTCATTTAACAAACAATGAGTTTATTATAAAACACAAGAATTCTCTTCAAAATCAAATTTCTAACAAAACTATTGAATACTTATTTGGTTTCAAAAAAAAAGTTTTTTGTTTTTAATTCAAACAAATATTTACACAAATATTACGTTAAGTCATAAACAAAAGGCTTTTGAGAGAAAAATCTAAATATAATTCTCTATCTATTGAATGGCTTTCCCTTTCTGGAGGCCAACCCTTTCTCTACACAAAAACACAGTCAAACAATACAGTTGTTCAGCAAAACTGATCCGTCGCACAGCCTTCTAAAACTCTGGGCAGAGGAACAACACCTTTAATGCCAAATGTCTATCATCTGCCTCATAGAGTGCACAATAAGTGTATGTCCTGTTCCGTGAGGGCAGCCCTTTGTGTCCGATAACCTGAATAAAGATTTTTCTTATCAATCAGTTTCTCAATACTATTGAATAGCTTTCACTCTCTTTATATACAATTTTAATACCTTTTAAACTGTTGTTCCATTTTTTCTGGTGGTCTGAGCGACAGTTGTGACTCATCCATCACCAGGATTACCAAGATATCAATTCCACTTAAATTGGCCTAGAACATTGAATAATTGAACTAGTTAATCAAAAAGTTATAGCAAATTATTTTACTTTGATTTTGTTTTAGAATGTCTATTTTGACTGCAATTTTGGACTTAGCAAGCTGATTTATGGTGAACCACCTTGCTGATCGCTAGAATAAATAGCAAGCTTTCCATTGTTTGGATGACTTTACCATATATTCAGCCAAATATTTACAGTCGACTGAAATCTATATTTAAACGCAAAGCAAATGTCAGACAAAATACTTATGATTTTTGTCAGTGTTTTGCTGTTTTTGTTTGTGATGTTTGTGTTTCAGAAAAATAAAATGAGCCGGGTGCTCATCCAATAACAAGAATATATGATAAAAATATTTGATATAAACCAAAAAGTTTACATCAATTCATTGATTTCCCCATGGAAGTTATTTTTCTGTTTATCTTAGTTTGCAAAACAGATTATTTAAAAATTACAGCTTGTAAATATTAAATTGTTTTTTATCAATATATATACAAGATAGAATTGTGACAAAATATCACTCCTATCGAGCCCAAATTTATTGATAAGAGAATACAAATAATGATAAAATTTATTTTGATTTAAAAATTACAGTTTTTAAAACACAACTCAAAACTGTTCAAAATTAGTCAAGCTAAAATTTCTCAATAATTCAAGCTAGTTACAAAAAGAACATTATTTATTTAATTTAACATTTCAAAATTTAAGCCTTTTACAAGATAATCTTGTTAGAATCGGTCACCAGCATTATTATAAAAATATTCGCCTGGTTCGATTACCCAGTTGTTTTGTAAACAGAATCAATTTGATAAACATTTTGATTAAATTAAAAGTTACAGCTGTCATATCATGCAAAAAAACTGACCAAGGGCTTTTCTAGCATGAGTATTTTAAAAATTCAAATCAAAATATGAAAATGTGTGCCACAGTTTCCAATTGACTTATCATCATGCTATTTATGATACTTGCAAAACAAATTATTTACAAAATTACAGCTTGTAACTTTAACTATTTTTATGATATAAGCAAGGTAAAATTGTTTTTCAATAATGTATATTGTGGTAAAATTTTGAGACGTTTTATACCATGAATGGATTTTCCAAGAGCATTATTAACAGGATAAAATTCATACAAATTTTAACATTACTTCAAAATTACAGTTTTTCAAACACTACTGAAAACTGTATGTCTGTCCCATATATCGATGAAATGCCCCAAACTTTCTCATCAATCAGTAAATAACAAGACTATTAGGGCTACCAAATCGCCCATGGTCATTTTTTGAAAATAAAATTTAACTACCAATCAATTAATTAAACTTTAAGGGAAAATACTAGCAAGATCAAATTTAACGACAGCGCACAGAATAAGCTATCGTTTTATTTACTAGAAACACATAAATCACAAAACGATATAAACATTAATTAAATTTTTATATATTTTGCTTTCAATTGAAAACTAAAACTAAAAAATCAAATAATTATTTATTTTTATTGATTTCTAAATGGATTTGGATTTCAATCAAAAAATATTTTCCTTATATTCAAAGACAACATAAAAACTCTTAAATCGATTTCAACTATAAATTAGTTTTGATTTTATTTGTGGTTTCCTTTCGCTTATTAACACTGAAATCAATTTCATTAATAATTTTTAATTCAAATAAAAAAATACATATTTTTTGCGTAAATTTTCTGAAGACTTATAAAAACTGTAAAAAAATATTTCATTTTCTGATAAATAGGAAAAAATATTTGCCTTAACACAACTTTTTATCAATAACACCAAGCAATCAGAAGCTCAGAATAAAAATAAAAAAACTTTTCCTCAAAACAATTATAGACTTTTCGCATAAAAACTGTTTTATAACAAACTTTTAGTTTCATTCAAAAAAAACGGTTTACCCGTATATAGCCTTTTCAGATGCCTGAGCGCTGGGCTATCCATACAAACCCAGAGTCAAATTCATTGAAAAACTGCACATACCGTTCCCCCCAAAGTGCACAGAATAACATACAGAGAGAGGGACACACAGAGCATGTTTAGGGATGAGATCTCTTCTGTACGGGCACTGCATGTGTGCTGTGCTGTCGTCGATGTTCAGCACTCACACAGTGTTGAGCACTGATAGTCTACGGCCGCTGAAAGAGAGAGCACTGGTATACACAAAATTGTGGTGTATTTTCCCCAACACTTCCGACTGGAAGAGCGATTCCTATGGTTTTTATCGCATTATTTGTGTTATTATTTGTATTGTGTTTCCACTGAAAAAGTGAAAGTAGTTTCAGAAACCTGTGCTCTAACTGTCCACTACTACTGTCCCCAAAACAGTGGGACCGACCGCTAAATACTAGGAAACTGAGTACTCCTTAAACTGGAAACCGATTCACAGGAAAAGACTTAAAACTTCTCTACAATTGTCTGAACATCTGTTTTAAGAGGACAGACACCACTGACACCACTGACACCACTGACACCAACTACTGATACCTTTCCCCTTCAATCAGAGTATACCTCAGTTTGTTGTTTATATATAAAGTGTTTTATAATTAGTTTTTTTTGATGTTTTGTCTGTTATTCTGTTCATTGAGTTATGTCTGTCCCATGAGTTTGAAAACCGAGTGTTTGTATGACTTCCCAAAATTTTTTTTCGGTTATTCTGTCCTTTATTTTGATGGAAAACATCCAAAACTAATGAAAAGTATTTTGTTTTTTGGATTTTGTTTTGAATTTAGTTTTTATGTGTTTTTAAACTATACTTAAAAATGATTCTGAAATCTTCCAAAACTCATCCAGCAATCAGACTCTCGGTCATCCAAAGTAATGCTACTTAACCAAGAAATATGTAACCAATTATCGACTAATTCCTGGGTAAGAATTTTTTCTCTCTCCATAACTTTTCAAACACTAATAAATAATTAATTAGTGTTTGAAAAGGTTTTTATGTTTTTTTTCTTCACTATTTTTCACTCGTTTTTTGACAAATTAGAGGAAAATTATGAATAATTGATAAGAAAAATAACTTTTGACTTCAAACAACTCAAGACTCAATCCCTTTTGCAATACCCGTCCCTTCAATGGGAATGAATTGAAACTCGAAATGAATTAATTATTTCTTAAAAAAATTTTCGCTTAAATTACATAAAGATTAGCGAAAAAGTGAGTCAATAATTAAAAGACAGAATAATTATTTGACATTTGAGAAAAAATTAAAAATCAGCAAGGTAGGTGTAAACGTTGCTTGCTCAACACCTACCCAGGTTAAAAATTTCATAAAAATATTAACCAATATATTAGACACTATATTACGAAATGTTGTTTTGACTCAAAAACTTGAGTCAACACTAATCTAGTCATTAATTAATTGAATTAATTGATAGTTTCAAGAGATTTCTTCCCTAGCTTTTAATTTAACTAGAGTAATTAACATATTTCCATTTTTTTCAACAAATTCTCTCTCTCTCTCTCTCTCTCTCTCTCTCTCTAAATGAAATTCTGAACTATTGTTAAAATTCCAGTGAAATTCAAACTCAATTCAATTGAACAAGCTTATTGCCAGCGCGATGAATTGACGTAGGCTTTAAACTTGATCTTGTTATTCACCTAGGCGAAACTTGACTATTGATTTCACTCAAGAAAACACTTGTTTTTCAACACAAAACTCGAGAATAAAAATAAAAATCATTTGAAGAAAAAAAAACTAAAAAAAGTTTTTCCCATAAAATCTATTCATAAAAAATTCACTCAAAAAACATATCAAACATTCAATTAGTAATTCAATACTTATTTATCGATAATAAAATTTGATGCATACCTTTCCCCACTACCTTTCCATCACAAACAACATATCAAATAATAATACGAAAAATCAATTGAATGGTAAAAACAAAACATAAAAACAAAACAATAATAACAATAATTATAATAACAAATAAAATAATAATAGAAATGATTTGATTGTCTTTAAGTCAATACAATCGCCAAAACAGTCGCTCAGAATGACGTTAACCATAGGCTCACTGAAGGACAGCCACACAACAGGACAAACAACAAGTCCTAACATCTATTATACACAATAAAACACAAAACAATTCTGACTAACAGCTAGAATAATAACCAAGCTAAAATTAAGTTCTAGCTAGAATAGCACCCCCACACACACCTCTGGCTATTCCATTCACACATATATATGAGGCATAAATACAATTGTTTTTCAACTCAATCTCTGATCCATTTTGTCATTAATTTTCTTATACTTTGATCGAAAAGAAATTGTTTTTTCTACGGCACAGGACATACCAGTCCTCTATTCGTATTCCCACTTTTCGCATCATATCTTGTGCTATAAATGCCTTTCGATTGGCTCTCCCTATGGCTGTGCTCTGGTGTTGTCACTCATTATCTCCTTTTCTGCTATTATTTTCATTTTCTATCACTTTTCAGATGAGGAGAGAGAGAGAGAGAGAGAGAGAGAGAGAGAGAGAGAGAGAGAGAGAGAGAACTTGGAGCACATCTAAAGAACAGCACATTTTTATGTGAAAGAGAGGAACAGAATGAGAAAAAACAACATTAAATGCTTTAATGCTTTTAATGTATTCTTTCGTTATTTTTTCGGAGCCATTGGAAAGTATTAGCGAATCCTTTCCCTTAACTCCCTTTCCCTTAATATAAGAGAAGAGTAGTTCCAAAAACAAGTCAACAACAAACAGATCGATATATTATTTTTATTTCCAGCTCTGAATAAACTCTTACACAGACTCTCTCTCTCTCTCTCTCTCTCTCTCTCTCTCTCTCTCTCTCGAATGAAAACCCTCCCGAAACTCTCCCTTACATAACATAAACACTTGAATAGACTCATAGGAGAGACACATAAACACGAAAACAAGGTTTGAATCCATTGCGCGAACGCTCAGCACATCCTCTCCTCAGAGCCCTGTCCTCTCAGTGTCTTTTAGACTATTTAAAAGCACACGGAATTGATTTGCTATTCCCCACACAATATGACTACAGACACAAAGGCTTGTTTATATTCATAAAATTGAAAATTGATCTTGCTTGTCTCTCACTATAAATATAGCTAACTTGTAATTCTATATATTATTTGTACCTTGTTCGAATAAAATTATGGAATATTTTCCATCTTTATCGATCTGTTTACTATTCCTGTGTCTCTAATCAATTTTATTTTGCTTGGTAAACAACCAAGGTAGTCTCTAGATTCGTTGTTGTTTGTTATCTATTAACCTTGAAAACCAGTGCTCGAGATATATATAATTCCCAGTCGTTTGTTATGTGACTCTGAGCTGAGAGGAATGGGTTCCCAAATCGATTGGAAATCCGCCAAAAAAATTGCTATAAAAATGTTTTACGGATTTTCAGTAAACAATGAAAAAGAGTAACAAAAACACAAGAAATACAATAAATTGAGAGAAAAAATACAAATAAAAAGTCTTTTGAATAGAAATCTTGTGTTTTATTTTTGTTTTCGGTATATCTATCGGAAAGCCTACTATCCGTTGTTTCAGACGTTAGTCTCAAAATATATTTACGTCTCTATTATTAAACTGAATGCAAACGGAAAGCAAAACAACAGAAAAAAAATAAAATAAAAGTTTTATTTCTTTTGGTTTTGTTTTGTTTGTCACTATTTTTCTGTTTATTCTGTCCTCTAGTCTGCAGACAAACACTCAATTCTATTGGATTTCTCTATGAATTAAAAAAAATAACATTTTGTTTGTTATGTATTTTCTTCTCAACATTTCTATAGATTTTGTTTTTACGAGACGACAGTCCCTTTCGAAAGGCATTTCATTTCATTTATTAGTTTTTTTTGTTATTATTTGTCGACAAAAGAGAGGAATAAAAACAACTGAAGAATAAATTCAATACTTATTTGCATTTTATTTATCCTTAAGTTTTGTCGAAACAAAAAGAAAACATTAAAACAATTTTAACGCAAACTTACGTCAAATTCAGGAAAAAACAAAAAGACTTGATTATAATCTTTTCCAATAAACTTGGAACCTTTTCCCCTAATATAACTCATCCATGAAATTGTGTGAAAAAGGTTTTTGATTACGAAATATACTTTTCATAACAACAGAGAAATTGTTTACAAACTTTTGTAACAAAATTCTTATAAAAAAGAAAAAATTTGTTTAAAAATAATTTAATTTTCAAAACATTTAATTCAAATCGAGGGGGGAGGGAGAGGGAGAGGGGGAAGATGTTTACCAAAAACTTTATTCCCAACACAAGTAATAAATTCTGCTATCATTTGATTCGTTAGTTTCTTATATCATTTGATCATAAAATTTGTTTATTTTCTATTCAAAGGCATAACTATAGCCTTGAAAGTCATTGCAAAATAATTATACGATTCCTGTGCTCTCCAGTCGCCAGTCCTGAAGAGCACAGGCATTGAAAAACATTCATTAAATTCAATTTAAAAATAGTGTTTCATATCATTAGATAAACAAAAAACAAAACCTAATCTCAAACACTCTGTTATCAAACACTCAGTTATCAGACGTTTTGCACAAAACTTACTTTTTTTAAGAGAAAAATAAAAACAAAAATCTATTTATTATTTTCGGAGAAAAAAAATAAAATCTATTTTTAGTTCAAAACTATTGAATAACTTTCGGCGAAGAATAGGGCCATAAAAATAGGGACCAAACTCCAGGTGCTCTCAATTCTCTCTCTTAAGCTCCCGGTTCCCATCGCTAGGTTAATGACTGGGTGTTAGTGCCATAACACTCAACAATAGATTAGGTAAGAGGTCTGCCACTGAGCGCCGGTTCGTAAAGGGAACGGCGCGTCTCAATAGGGAAGGGGAAAGCCATCTGAAGAAAGTCTATGTCATTCATGTGCTGAGCGAAAACCGATTGACATTAGGGGACAGCCTCTCCTTGACATTGAAAAATGCCGATATTTTTATGCTGTGCTCTACTCTTTCACTACACAACACACGTAACGACACAACACTTCCTCACAAATTCAAAAAGTGATTTAAAACTCTCGACTTTTTTTGTGCCAAAAGTTTTTGCTATTTATTGCACTACTGTTTGTGTGAAGAAAATTGTTTGTCCTTTCACTCAATGCTCTTGGCTATTATCTCGCGCAGACTGTTCCCGAGCCAAACAGGATTTTACATAACAAACACAACCCTATCCTTCAGGACCCGGTGTTTGTCGAGAAAACTACAGGAAATTCTTTAAACACTTTTCCCAATGAAAAGACTTAAGTCAATGAACTTCAGACAAAAAACAACCCTTCCTTTTAGAACCCTTGCCATAAAACTTGACAAAAGCAATTTCACCAAGTTCACCTTCAAGATTAAAAACATACTTGATGTAATCTCAATGATTATCCGGCTAAATTCTAATTTTAAAGATTGACCATCCTAATTCCTTGAACTTTGCTAATCTCTCAAAAACGCACAGAATAAGTGACCGGAAGGGGTGGGACAGACACCAGTGGCCGGCAATCAAAGTCCTATTCACTAAAAATTGAATCAAATGTCAGAATTACGCAACGATTTTATGGACCGACTCTTATTGTTATTTATAGCGCATACCTCTCCCTCTCCAACTCTCCCTCTCCTTGCGTAAGGAGAACACACACTGCACAGGACTGACACACAAAACGCACAGACAAACAAAATAGCCGTTCCTCTAATAATTTATTGGTTTGTTTTCTGTGTTTTGTCTATTATTTCCAGAGCCGAGACCTACCATTCCTTTGCTCTTCTCTCCTGACTCCTGACATAACGTTTTTATACTCTCCAAACGCTATCCACAGAGAAAACGAGATGTGCTGTGCTCTCCAGTGCTGACCTATTCTTATGTTTTTATTGTTATGTTTCCCCTCCAAAAGTGTGTGAGCTCTGAAGGGAACGGCTATTACTGGACATAACTTCTGCTCTGGTATTGGATTTCACGAGTATTTTGTTTTTATTTCTGTTATTGTTTTCCGAACTCTCTCTCTCTCTCTCTCTCTCTCTCTCTCTCTCTCTCTCTCTCTCCTCCCTCTCATCTGCTCCTAATTTCTTCTGAGAATTATTATGTAATTTGAGGGCCGGATATGTAATGAATCCCAGTATTCTGTGCCCTATTTATTACCAATTTATTTGTGGCTAAAAAAGTTAGCTAGCCTAATTGAATGATATTTTAAGTACCCTGCACAATTATCCTAAAGCAAAGGGTTTCACAAGAATCACATAAAAGTAGAGCTCATTCTTCTCTCTATTCTGTGCCCAAAAGACATATGAAATGAATTATTAATTATTATTATTATTATTATTGAATGCTATTCAAAGAACACTGAACATCAGTTTTCAATATTCTTGGTATTAGAACTTCAGACGTTTTTTTTAAAAGACAAACATTAATACCATTAGTGTATAGATATATGACTGAAGAGATAAAATTTTTCATCTCTTCATAACGTTGATGATCAAGGTTCTCTCAATTTGAACCGTGTATAATATGGGGAATAAGGAACTACCTTGCTCACATCTGAATTGATGTAAACTCATATTTTGAATATTTGTTTTCTTTCTATTAATTTTTATTATGAATTCTATTGGAAGAGGCGATGAGAGGGAGAGAGGGAGAGAGGGAGAGAGAGAGAGAGAGAGAGAGAGAGAGAGAGAACTGGAGGAAAAAGACTGCATTAAGACTAATGTCTTGAAGCGAATAAATGACATAAAAGTTTTTAACAAATTTTTTTCCCCACAACTCCTCTTCACATCCCTTTCCCCCCACTCTCTCGGCATTCAATTCATTTGAAAATACATTTATTACTGAAAAAAATTGTAGAAAAAAATTTGGTATTTGTTTTGTTTCATCCGATTATTTAATTATTAAACTCGTATATGATTTTCAACTCAACGGAGAACTTTTTGTTTGTCTTTTGTGAGACTCAAAGCAAAAGAAAAAATTCATTAAAAAAAACTTTAATTCAAAAGAAGTTTGAAATCTATTGAAAAATGAAAATTCAAAGAAAGAAAAAAAACTTTACCCGAACTAAATCCACATTATAATTAACCAAGCTTATGAAACTCTATGTGCAAGCTGTAACAAAAAATTTTAAAATACCTAGATATCAATTTGAACACAGCATTATTTAATATGGCATTCAATCTTAACAACCTAGTCACATTTTTAACAAGAAAATCCATGAAATTGAACGCAAATTTTTAACCTTGCTCAAAATTTTTAACCCAGAATGAAATGATGGACATCTCTGGCAACGATGTAATCAATTTGTCGCGAACTTCAAACACGAAACGTTCGTTTGCCGACCAACTGTCCAATGGTTCGGAGCACCGGTCGATACAACAGAGCCTTAATCTCTCACAACTTGGTTCGGATCACGACTCAGACATCTTAATGGTAAGCACTTACAGCACTAGTAATCTAATCCCTGTCCCCTTTCCAACACAAATCCCATCAAAACGTTTTTCAATTGGCTTTTATTCGACGTAAACCTATTGAATAAAATTTGATCAAGCACAATAATCTTGGTCTCAATTATTCTGTGCAATCATTGATTAAGTTTTAAACGTATCTATAAAAACACAATACGTTTTCTATGAATCTATGGACAAAACACTATATCATTATATATTTTTGGTGAACAACCCCTTGGCTATTGTTTATGCTGTGTGTTGTGTGCTCGCGCTTAGAGCACAGGTATCATCGCGTGAGCCGTCTCTTCGATCGCGTGTTTTTGTCACCAGAAAAGTCTGTCCACAGAAAACCAAATGAGAAATAAAATGATAGCAAACTATACGACAATATCTATTATAAATATATTTATATGTATTAAAGCGTATAATACATGTACACAGAATCTATAGAATCTATGGAATCTATGGAATACGTGTATATCAAATGTGTCTCACAATTTGATATACAATTTATTTTTCTCGCACTGAATGTGAAATAATACAAAAAAAATAACATAAAAAACATAAGAAAATTATTACACATTTTTTTTATTATTGTTATTCTGTTCACAACACAAACACACCATATATTCTGTGCTATAACTTAATTCTTAGGGAATTATTATCGCGTTTATAGCGTGTATGCACTGAATTGCAGGTTTCATTTTTCTCGTAGGCTTGTTCAATATGATCCTGTTCATTCTCGTGTGTGTATGACTTTCACACCTTTTCATTCAGTTATTGTTTGCATTCATTTTTTTCTGGTGTCAGTCCTTATGTGGAGAAAAAATCCAGTGTTGGACATAATAACAGCCCGTAGTTTACCTGATGTGTGCCCAGAGTGTGTCCATCCCTGAGCGCTGACATAGAGTGTGAAAAAGCAATTGAATCGAGCGTTTGATTACTCGATGACCGAAACTTTCATTAGAAATGTTTTTCATTGAAATTGTTGTTTAGTTTCTCAGAATTTGAGGGAAAAAATTGTTTTGAATTAAATTAATTAATTTGAATTCATCTGAAAATAAGCAAGGTGAAAAATATCAATTTTGCTAGGTTTGAGCTATTGGTGAGCTGCCAAATTAAAAATAAAGCCAAAATTATTTAACTTACAAAAAACATTTGAACAAGTTTACATTTTTTAAATAAAATTTTGAAACAAGCTCATTTTAATAATTTAAATATATTGCGTGGGATCTTATACAAAATTTACAATGTGACTAATGTGCAAACTATTTTATAGAATTGAGAAATCATGTTTTCAAATCCAAGTTTATAAATTGAATAAATTATACTTAGCTAGCAAAAAATATTTGAAAAAGTTTACAGTTTTCAAGAAAAAATCAAACCGGCTCACATTAATTATTTTACTAGATAGACAGATACCACTTTAAATAATTTGAAAATATTATCTAGTCTGTTTCAAAATATAGTGTGTGATGCCCTTACCCAAATTCTAACTTGATAAAAGTATACTTAATAGTCACTAAAATATTTAACAAGCTTACAGCTTTTGCAAACTTTTCAATTAAGCCTGGACAATTTAAACCGATTATATTATAGTATACCTATTTGAGATAATGTAAAAAATAACATGGTACCAAAAACCTGTCATTTGATTCGTCATCCAAGTTTTAATATTGACTATTTTTTATTTAACTTACAAAAACAATTTGAACAAATTTACAGTTTTAAATAAAATACTTGAACTAGCTCAGATTAATTAATAAAAAGAGTTTGCATGTTATCTCTATACAAAAATAACAAGGTAACAAGGTATATTAATTATTTTAGATGAATATTCAAACATATCAGACGAAAATAACAAGATTATTTAATTAAAAAGGTTACTTTTTTCAAAAATACTTTTCTGCTGGTACCAAATTTCTTACTCGATCAATTTCTGATAAACATTCACAAATCTATTTAACAAGTTTACAGCTTGCGGAAACTTTTTCCACTAAGCCTGGCAAATTTAATCCTATCACACACACTATAACCTACCTTGGCTATTTTTCAAAAAGGCGAATTAAATTAATGCAAATGATTATTATTTTGTTTATGGTATCGATTTTCTCCCTCTCCAACAACACCACCACAACCGACAACAGTATAAATCCATTATATTCTGTGCTATTCTGTGCCCAAGAGTTGTGTGGAATAACACAAATAACACACAAAACGGCTAAACATGTATTTCGAGAGAAAAATACAATTAATTAACTCAACGCTGAATACAATAATAATAACAAAACAGTTCTCTCTCTCTCTCTCTCTCTCTCTCTCTCTCTCTCTCTCTCTCTCTCTCGCATTAACTGTGAAATAGTGAGAAACCAATGAATGAAATGAAAAAACTTTTGAATAATTTATATTTGCGTTGAATATAGGAATCGATAGAAATAATATTTATATTGGATTTTCAACGACTCGTAATCAATATATAAACTGTTTATTATATGTTTCTAATATAGATATTAAAGTTTTATTTTTATTTAAGGCAAACACCCAGCAATTATTCTGAGCTCTTATTCGGAAATTGATCTTGCTCAATCGGCTAATCTATTGAGAAAGCACTTTACGCTTTAAAAAAGTTTCCAGAATATTCTTTAGACAAGAATTAAATTTAAATTGATTTTCAGTGTTTATATCAAATTACCCAAGGTTACTTTTGCAAATTTAATAGCCAGGTCTCGTAAACACACAATATCTCGATTAGTTTTTATTATTATTTCTTCAAATTTTATTAGACTTTTATTTAAAAGCACGCGATTTGTAGAGCCGTGTAATTCACGGCTCAATTGAATTCAATGAACATTTTTTTCTCTCAATTGTTATTATATTTTCATTTATTTTATTGCATTCTCTCCCCTCCCTCTCCCCCTCTAATCATTGAAAAAAACAAGGAACTATGCTCTAGAATTATAAATTGATATAGGTAACATTTAAAGTCTATCTAACAAGCTAGGTATTTAATGTTTAGGTGATTTTATGACAGCCATTTCCTAGCTAGGTAAACACAAATTCTTATCATCCGATTCCTTGTTAATCGGAATTAATTTCCGACACAATTGATTTCCGGTTGGAGTTTTCCAGGTAAAACAATAATGTTGCCTACACATTTTCAATTTTCCAAGAATCTTACCAAGATTCTAACGCAAGATAATCTCATGAAAATTCATTTGAAAAAAAATACTAATGAATTGTTTTTCTTCAATTGTCTTTCATTTCCCCTCTTTTTTTACTGTCATTTGTTTATTGATTTCATTTCATCCGTTCCTCTCGTTTTTTTCGCATCCCTTTCCCCTCACAAACAGTTTTCTGCCTAAATATCGACTTAAGGCAAATTGAAAAACTACCCGTCCTTTTGGTAGAAGCCCTCAGAGGAATGCCATTTAAATAACTAATTGATTAAAAACACTGAGAATTGAGAGACAAAGAGATGAGGGGAAAGACATTCAGTTGTTTTTGAGACAAAGAAAATTCATTCAAACAAAACACCATTTTTTGGATAAATATAGTTTTGCTACGAATGGGTTGGGACTGGAAAAGGCTTAGCTCTCAATATCATAGTAGAGTATAAACACTCATTGAGGGGGTAGGGAAAGGGGGGTCGGAGTCAGTGATTACTCGTTTATCAAATCGATAAATCAATTTTGAATTATAGTCTCTATTCGTAGACAATAATTGTCACAAAAAAAGTCTAAACTTATTATTGTTTTTTCCCTCTGTCTGCTTGTTATTAATTTGCTAGGTAATAAATTTTCAGCTTGTTACTTTGAAAAGAATGCGTCTCATATATCCCAATAAAAGTTTTATCAAGCTAAATTATTTACAAGGAATCTGTTTGGAAACTTTATTACAGTTTGTTGTTTTTTCAATTGAAAATCTCTCTCTCTCTCTCTCTCTCTCTCTCTCTCTCTCTCCTCCCTCTCTCTGCACACCCACAAGAAGTCCAACAAATGACTTAAATAATAGATTTTATCGAAAATAGTCTTCAAACTCAATTCAACAACAAATTCAAACAAAATAAGAGAAAACTCACTAAAAGTCGAAAACAAATGAAATGTTTCAACTGTTTTGCTGTTTGTTTGAAAATTTATATCTTATAACAAACTTCTGGACATTGTTTACAGCGAAAGAGAGCACAGAATAATAGCATTGAAAATAACAAATTCTGTGCTCCAGAGAGGGATCAGATTTCAATTGAATTGAATTCATGTTAAGTGAAAAAAAATTGTTTGTTTTTTATCGACAAAAACAAAAAGTCATATAAAAAGTTGAAAAATATTTAATGAAATTCAATGGAAAACAAAGAAAACAATGAGTTTTGAGCACTGAATGAAAGCACAGAATAAGAAAAAAAGTGAATGAATTAAATGTAAACTAATTTTAATGAAAAATTTCTGTTGTTTTTCAAGAAATTCATTGTTTTTTCGAGATTTTCATTAATCCACAGAAAAAAACAAAACAGTTATAACACAAACAGCTATTCACAGCTCCGGGCGTTTTGCAACACACTCTATGACAACCCGTGACAAACATCCTGTTCCTTACCGTAGGCCTACTTTTTTTTTTAAAAAAAAGTTAACAAGAATAAACACCCAGAGCATAATCAGGGAACAAACCATCCTTAGCATCAGTTACGCAATCAAATAGAGAGATAGACATTGCAGTGGAGTCCCCCCTCCCTTACGACAGATCCATATTTATTTCCAAATGAAGATCACTAAAAAAGGGGACGGGTAGCTCTCCTTTGAAGGGGGAGGAGCGGTACGTCTAATACTAATTCTTATAATTCCGTTGCCATCGATAGGGGAACGACAGTATATAAACAGTATATCAGTATTTCTTAGGCTTTTCATTAATAAACGCATACATCGATTGCCTCAAAGCCTTTTCATTTCTCTTATTCTGTGCGAACAAAACGAGTGCTGAGCACTGACTCCGACTGCACAGCACAGGGGTATTGATAGCACAGAATATTGCTGTTGAGTGTAACGTAAGAGTGAATAATATTATTATTTATTAGTTTTGAAGACAGAAATAGAAATGAGTTCTCTCTCTTCCTCCCTAACCCTCTCCTGAACTCTCCCATAAATGAGAGACCCCTCTTCCCCATCCCTTCCCCCTCCTATCTGTTGTCAACTCCGGGCTCTAAGTCTCGAAGAAAATCACGAGAATTAAGTGAAAGAGTTTTGAAATGAATTTTTCCATTCATTTATTGATTTGAATCTAATCTCTCAGAAATTTTTGTCGTCATATATATCCCTCTCCTCTTCCCTCTCTCTCATCAGTATTTCTCTCTTATTGTATGAAAAATAATAATTATTAGCAAAAGAATAAAAAAAAGAGAATAGGAATTATTCTGTGCGTATACTTAGAGCACAGAATAAATACAGACAAATAAAAATTCATATTCTGAGCGCTGCCGATATCATTATAGATGCGATTCTTTTGCACAGAATATTATAATTGAAATTCATTTTTCAAGAAAACTATTATTTCTTTTCTTTATTTTTGACTAATTTTTTCGAAATTCATATTCAGTTTTGATATATATTTTCTAATAATAGGCGAAAAAAAGATGAAAATTGAAAATTAATTTTCAAATCATTTCCTTGAAAGACATTTTGCAAGAATCGATTTGAAAAAAAATTCCAGCAATTTTTATCTCTCTTTGATCTTGATCATATGAAAAAAAATTCTCAATATAATAAGCATGGTGAAGCAAATAAGAAATTTGGTATACATAAATCATCCAATATAATGAGATTCAACTTTTAACCTAGTCAAAATTCTTATCAAACTTACAAGTTACAGTCTTTTATAAATATAAAAGAATAAATTCCTGCTTGCTCATCTTAAAAGCTAAACAGCTAAATTCAATTTGCAGACAACACTCCACTCAGTCACTCACTTATGCTTTTGATTCAAACCATAGACTCAAAGGACAGAATCAAATCGGGAGTCGAGACGAGAAAAATATGTTTTCATATATTATATAAGACGTCTATATCTATGACTACTATAGATATTATATAAACGTATATAACATACAAACAAACTGTTTGTTGGTCTCCAAAGGCCTCCGAAAAAAATAGTGGGAGTAATACAAGAGATCACAAAAAGAGAGCACAGAATACATATTATTCTTGGCTATAGTGAGGGCACCGGATAGTCGTAGAGCACAGCACATCATAACTGATATATGAAATGCTGTCCTAAAAATTATAGCCCTTAGGAATTGGCGATCAATTGCTAGGAATAAAAGAGTGAAAAATGTAAGACAACAACAAATGCGATAATCGAGAGTCAGATAAATATCTGGTATCATATTTTTCATCGTGGGGATGACCAGGGCACTTAGTAACAAATAAACCCGGAATATATCGGCAGAATATTCTTGAATTCTTGGAAAATATTTTTCCTTTGAAAATTCAATTTGAAATCCTATTGAATACCCAGATTATTCTGTTGAAAGTCGGTAAGCATTTAATCCTGGTTAATTGAAAAGAGATTATTTTTGTTGTTATCTTGGTATTGATCACTTGAAGAGAGGCAAAAATTAATAGAAATTCTATATTTATATATCGTTTGTCTCTATTTTTCTTCATATTATCTTTTTGTGTGAAAAATACATTTTTGGAGGGAAAGGGAGGAAAGGTATAGACATATGAGAGAGAATATTATCAATCATTTCATAGACTTAAGTGAAAAATTGTATCAAAAAAAATATATACAAAAGAATTACTACTTATATAATAAAACTCAAGAAATATTGGTTTCACTCAAAAAACTTGAATCAAGTTTTGATTCATTGCTTTTGTTAAACAATTTTTCAATTTTAACCAAGAATTCCAGGCTATTGAAGCAAGGTCAACAATAAATAACCTTGTTTTGATGAATTTATTGGCTAAATGACCTGGAATTGAATACCAGGAAGCTTCACCTTGCTCACTAGATAATCAACAATTGAATTGATACTACAAAAGACGTATCACTTAAATAATTAATGACTTAATGATAAAAACCGAATGAAAACTAATAACTAGGAAATGAATTTTCAAAAGAAAATATTAAAAATAAATTTTTTTAATTATTTTATACATTCTATAGATATATATAAAAGTCTATATATTTTTTATGTTCAGACAAAACACTAATGACTTATACACTGATGAAAAACAGACAAAAAACATGAAAATAATAATTAATTTTTTGTTTGAAAATGACTTTAATTATGGAAAAAAATAAAATTTTATCCATAAATAGAGCTCAGGGTCTATAACAGTAATAAAGTCATCCGTCAAGTCTTGGAATTATTGATTTTTCATCTTTCAATACGAATCTTACAATTGTATGAAAAATAGTCTAAAATTTAGATCAAATTAATTATGTTTTTCGTGACTCAAAAATAATATCAAAAAAATCAAAAAATCTTTTTCTGTTATTCGTGTCTATACTCCCAGTCCTCAGACCTGAGCGAAGGCACAGACATAAAGAGAGAGACAAACCACACATAAAAACATTTTTTCTCCTATGAATAATTGCTCGGTAATTGATTTTTCAATTAGCCGTAGAGTAGAGTTTCATATCGTCTGACAATAAATATCCATATTTTTAGTCAAAAATTATTTATCTATTAATTACTGTATATTCCACTGTAATATAGGTATAAAAATCTATGAGAATTCTATAGACATATATATAACTGTTATATAACTGATTGTAAACGAGTCGCGAGAGAGGGAGAGGGAGAGGGAGGGAGAGAGAGAGAGAGAACTCTTATTGATAGGTGATATAGAGTGCACATACATTGGAAAAGTTTAATTTTGTTGGTCTGTTGTCTTTATATTGAGTTTTATTCTGAGCCCAAAAACAAACGCAAATATTTATCGCCAAACACTATCCCTGTGCGCTGATTGTGATTGAGCGTGACTTTTATCCACTAACAAAATTGTCTTGCTAGGCTCAGTGAAAATCACCTATATAATATATACAATCTATAGCAACAAGGAAAAGACAAATATCGTATTAAATTTGTCTAAAAATAATCTAGGTTGAAACGTCAAATGGAGAAAGATCAATAATAAAAAAACAGATCCCTAATCTGCCTAGCTGATTTATTATTATCAAAAATTATACAATTTTTTTTAATCCAGCAAGCTCAATTTATCACTTGGCGACGCCGAAAATCTATATATATATAAATATCATATATTCTGTGCGTTTAATGTATTGTTTGTATTGACTCCTGGCTGCTGACGATCATATGCAGTGCTCCTGTGCTCTGGTTTTTCACTACAGGACTCATAACTTTTCTGTTTGTTTATTGATTAATAAATTCTGTGCCCAAAACACATAACACTATATATACGTTTAATTTCATAGATTTCATATATTATATAACATTATATTCTGTGCTGTTGTTTACACAAATTTCTCATTCCATCCGTTCGTTTGCATTTTGATCGGCACAACAGAAACAGCACATCACAGGCACAGCACACACGACATATGCATTCCTGTTCCCTCCCCTCCCCTTCCCCTCAATATTCCGATGAGATTTTTGTTTGTTTTTTCAGTCATTCCTGTCGTCTGAACAGTGACTCAGAGTCTTCACTAACGGACCGGGATTTTTGATAAACACCCGACTTATTGGCTCCCATTCCCTCCTAATTATTCCCAACGACCTGGGTCAATAGAATGCGTAAATAAAAGATTAATCGTGACATTAATCACCTTGTTACTTAAAACTAAGCTTCTCATTGACATAAATCAATCTGGTTTAAAAAATAGAACCTAGAGCTCGCGGGAAAATGTTCTAGCTCATTTTGAATGTTAAGCAGTTCAATAATCTTGGTTCGAAATTAGTCGAAAGGAATTTCAAACAATTTTTTTATAAACAATTTTTTTATTTCAATTCAGAATTTGATTCGAAAAGTATTACAAAAAAAATAAAATAAAACAAAACTTTTGTTTCAATTCATGAAATGTTTTATTTGTATTAAATTTTTATTTCGATTCAATATTTTCTACGAATTTTCAGTATATCTGAATATAAACATCCAAAACAGGGGTACCCAAGGCTATCCCAACAATCACAAAGCATAATTCACCTAGTCAAGCCACCAAAAACCAGGAAATTAGACCAAGATATCCTGAAAATCATTTCAACATCCCTATTATCATTTCAATAGGGTTTCAATAGATAATAGCGTGCTTAATGCTGCTTATCATGTGACCCTGGCTAATCCAAAATCATTGGACAAGAATTGATTATTTTCTCATTCAATACACAGATTTTTGTCCCAATTCTTGAACAAAAAAAAATTTATTTTCAGACAAATAAATATCAAAAGCAAACAATATTTTTCAGTCGAGAAATAACACAATATTTTCTTAAAAATGATTTTTTTTATTACAATCTCTGATCAAAAATCCATTATCTATACAATAGTCTGTGTGGGTATGCCTTCCCTCTCTCTCTGTCCGCTCTATTCGTTTGATTACTTTATTTTTTTGATATTATTTTTATTGGAAACTGTTTTCTCCGAAATTGTTTTTAATAAAAAATAACTCATGTTTTCAATGCCTGTGTTTTATCGCTATTTGTATTGTATTTCAAAAAAAATAACTTTTTCCCAAATGTTTCATAACTTATCCAGCAATTCATTAAAACTGGAAAAGTATCAAAAACTATCTTGGTTAAACTGGATTAATTATTAATTGTGATATCGCCAATATAAAATCATTGCTTGCGTATTCAAATAACACACTTATTAACTTGCTAAAATTACAGTTTATAAAAACTGTGATCCGGAACAATTGAATTTCAACAAAATATCTTTCGAAAAACAAAACACAATTTCATCGGATATTAAACCGAAAAACTATTTTATAGGAAATAAATGAAAAGTTATATTAAAAACCAAAACCCAAACCAAAGTTTACTTTCATTGCTATTATATTATTGTTATTATTATTATTTGTTTCGCGAAAAAAGTGAAATTCAATTCAATTCCTGGCCTTTAATACCAAGAGTCAAAGGAGTGGAAAGAATTGCGAAAATAAAAACTCATTTTTTTCATCAATTCTTATAAACTTTTATATATATCAACGAAAATAATATCCAAAAGAATTCACTCAAAGAATGTTTACTTTTCACTACTCTTTCTGCTGACAGTTCTCTCTCTCTCTCTCTCTCTCTCTCTCTCTCTCTCTCTCCCCAAATGAAAACAAAACAACAAAACGAAAGGAAAGGAAAACATTATAAGAATTTCGATGTTTTTCTTATCCGTTGAAAACTGGAAGACGTTTTGCATCTGTTATTGTTTTTTATCATAAAATTCATCTTTCAATACATGCTTTTCAATAGACATCTCTCCTCTAAAAGCTATCAAACAATCAATGAATTGATTTTTTATTCAGTAGAATAACAGCAGAATATAAGCATCTTTTTTCACTCTTGGATAAAGACTTTTCAAAGAATCAATTTCTATGAAAAAACTTGATTTTTATTTTTGATTCAATACTAAGAATATTCGTAAGAATTGTTTCTATTCTATTGAAAAATATCAAAAAGCAAGCTATCAATCGATTTAAACCACCCCTGGTTTCTATCGAAATAAAAATCTCAATTTACATAAACTTTTAAAGCATTCATTCATAATAATAAATTGAGCTTGTGTATAAATTTCCAGATGAAAATAATTTGTCAATAATTGTTAGTTTCGAAATAAATTTCATTATTTTTAAGAGAAATTACGAAATTATTCTTAAAAGTCACGAATTTATTATAAAAATACTCAATAAATATATATATACAACAAATATATATATATCTACAAATATATACACGTATTATATATCTATGAAAATTCATAGATTATACTAAAGTTTAATTTGTAAATGCATTTGAAAATCGCAATGAAAATGAAAAAATCAAAAAAACAAAAAAACTTATTCATAAAAATCAAGTCATTAGTGAACAGAATAATACATTTGATATCAAAAATATAGTAATAATAATAAAAATAATTTTCATTAAAAAAAATTATTCGTCAAATAAAAGCCAATCAACAGAAATAACACGAAAACCGCTCAGAATATCATTTAATCGCTCAGAATATCATCAAAACTACAGTAAACTAAAGTATTGTCTCATTTTTCGCACAGAATAAACGCCAGTGTCTTGAGATGAGGGGCAGCCATAGGGGGAACAGTAACGACATACTGTCCCATCACATCACGAGCGGGGCATCCGGTGGTAGTTCTCCGCTTCTCAATGACCTGTTGGCCGGAATCGGGGCGAATGGGGGCCGACTCTCCCCCTCGTCGATGGCCATGATGTCGACCCAGATTCAAATGCAGCAATTGCTTCAGTCGCATGTCCTGAGCCCCAGTCAGCTCCAGTCCCTTTTGCAGCAGCAGATTCTGCATAACAAGGTAATTTTTCAAGATAATTATTAATTCACCTAGCCTATTTTAAAAAAAAAACATTAAATAACAAACCTGTTTTTTTCACCAAGGGCGCCGACTCCGTGATACCACAACTCCAGGAACAGTTGCAGTTGAACATTGTTCAGCAAGGTCAATTATTCCATCAATTAACAAGTTCAAATTCAAATAGTAATTCCAATTCGGGTAATAACAACACCAATCGGGACAACCCTCTCAACAGTAATAGGGATCAGAGGGACAGCAGTGCCAACACCGGTGCCAATCAGACCAGCAATTCGGCGCTGCATCAGAGGGAACGCCACTCGCCTTCGATACAGAGGGGCGACACCGATAGGGGGAGTGGGGGTCAGGGGCTGAACAGACATCAAATTGAGCTACAATTAAGACAATTACAGTTAGAACAGCAACAGCTCGTCCAACAGCTACACCTCTCCTCCCAGCGCCAGTACATACTGAGTAAGTTGAGCATGCTACATTAACATCCTTTTGCTTGATAAATTATCTAGGTTAAAAATCCAGTGCATGAAAAAAACGCTTTGAATTATATAGAAAAGCAATTACTGAATGAATTCAGATTGAAATCCGGGTCCAATTCCATTCAGGAAAATAAAAATACCCAGTTCATTCAATAAAAACACCTACGTACGTCTGGAACCTTGCCTTGAATATAGCAAGAATGAAAAATTATTACTCAATTTGTTTAATAAAGAAATTTAATTGAAATGCAGGAATACTTACCTTGAAATTGATTGGATAACACCTTTTTTTGTTATCCAAGTTCATTACCTTGGAATCCAGGCCTGGAATCAAAATCTTGAAGAACAGAATAAATTGAATTTCAATAAAATATTTATTATTTTTATTGTTTTTGAATACAAATTCAAATACAAAGAAAATTTTTCTTCGAAAGCCTTTCCCCTGATATCCAGGTCTAAAGGATCTACCTGTAAATTAGTGTCTGGGTAAATTAATCACAAAGAAAACCTGCCTTAGCAACAATGTTTTTTATCAAGGTTAAACATAATTTCATTGTAATCCAGGTTCACTACAGCCCTACTTCTCTGAGTTATGGAAATCAATGCCGGCGTCGGCCGCCCAACAGCCGCCACCAGCCCTACCCCAGGCGCCGACCTCTAACGAAGACCTGTTGGACAGCCTACTGTCTGGGAAAAATGGGTTGTCGTCGCTCTCATCCCTGTCCTCACTGGCGAACAGCAGTTACATCAATGGGGACAACCATAACAGCGACCTGCAGTCTGTCCTCTTCCGGCACAATATGTGCAAATGGCCCGGTTGTGAGCAACTGTGCGACGACTACAACCACTTTGTCAAACATCTGAACCTCGAACACGGTTTGGATGATAGGAGCACAGCTCAGGCCAGGTATGTCTGTCCCCTAATTAAAATAATTTCACATAAAAAGCGAAAACTTATTAAATTCTCATTTGATTTAACACTTTATCTGCTTTTTATTTAAATATTAAATATTCAAAACTAATCTAGACTTTTGTGAAACTGATTTAACAAGGTGCAAATTAGATAAATGATCAGAATATTTTCTCTCTACTATTTCAAAACATAATGTTCCAGGTTATATCGCATCCAGGTTTAAGATAAATTGGAAAATTAATTATAATTCAAATCAACACCTAAACCGACAATTAACGTAACGTTGTTTATGAACTAAATATTAATTTACCTACACTTAAATGCTTTTCATTAGACTTTTAATAAAATAAAATTTAAATAATCCGTAACTCATTCAACACTTTTATACATCCCTTTAAAAAGAAGTTCAAAACTCGACTCAAACTATCACTTAATTTAATCCAATTATTCTTCAACTTCTTGAGCAGAGTTCAGATGGAAGCCGTCCAACACTTGGAACTCCAATTAGACAGAGAAAGGGAACGGCTGTCGGCAATGATGCAGCACTTGCACAACAAGCACAGGGCACAGCTCTCCGTACGACTGCCCCCGCAGTTGCCATCAATGATGAAACACTTGTTGGTCGACAGCAAAGACCTGGACAACAGTCCCTACGGCACACACAACACCAACAACGGACTGACCTCTCGCTCGGGGCCAACGTCTCCGCCCAACCACTTACTGATCGACGACAAGCTCTCCATAAGTCGAAAATCATCGGTAACTCCGCCTCCGCGTCCGCCACACGAACCGTCCCCTCCGTTGGTCGGATTGGGTGGCGGCCGAAGACGTCTGAGCGATAAGACGGGGTCAGCCATACCGGCGCCACTGGTATTGGGTGTCAACACTCCCAACAACGGCAGTAACGGTAATAACAACAGCAATAACAGCGAGAATCGAGATCTGGGTATTGGCGGACAGCCCGGTGTGGGCGGCGGCGGGGCGTCGAGCGTGGGTTCGCTGCCGGACTCACCCGCGCGGCGCCGGATCGCCGAACGTTCAAATCTGGACATCACTGAAGAGATTACCCGAAACCGGGAGTTCTATAAGAACGCGGAGGTCAGGCCTCCGTTCACCTATGCCTCGCTCATCAGACAGGTATCTAATGTCGAAAAAATTCAATCAAAATCTCTTATCTCGAAATTTCGATATTCCAGGCAATAATCGAGTCGTCGGACAAACAGCTGACACTCAACGAGATATACAATTGGTTTCAGAATACGTTCTGCTATTTCAGGCGAAACGCCGCCACTTGGAAGGTATGTCCCATTTTTCTTAAGACAATTGGCTAACTGTATGTCTGTCCCCTCAACGTAGAACGCCGTTCGGCACAACCTCTCACTGCACAAGTGTTTTATGAGAGTCGAGAACGTGAAGGGAGCCGTTTGGACGGTCGACGAGATTGAGTTCTACAAGAGGCGGCCCCAACGGCTCCAGGAGAGGATCGCCAGCGGCAACAGCACCGGCTCCGGCCTCGACGACGAGTACGGCACCAGCTATTGGTCTAACGACGACTTGGAGTTAACGAATCCCAAGAAACACGTGAATAGGGGTCGACCCAAACGTAGCTCTTTGAACATCAATCGCTCCGTTTCGATGACCGGAGCGGTCGGACCTACTGTCGAACCGTTGAACGGGAGGTCAGCCCTCCTGTCGAACGCCGGACACACGACTAGTGCGCCAAACAGTGCGACAATCGGAGGGTATGGCTGCGACTCATTGAACGCCTCCCTTCAGGCCCTCTCCGAGTCGGGTATACCCGCCCTCCCGTTCCTCAGGAATCTGGCCGGTGGTCAACTATCGGGCAGTCCTTCGCCGCGGGGATCGACAACAGCCGACTCCCCCTCCCGTCGGGAGTATAGCGACGAAGACATCGCCGACGAAGAGTACGGCGACGAAGAGGAAGAGGACAGGTATCCCGAAGACGACCACATGGATGAGGGCCTGGACCTCACTCTGAGACCGTCGGCCAACAGCCGGCGCCCCGAGAGTGGCTCAGATTCGGAGCACAGCACTCGCCGGTCACACATCGATAACAATTACAATACAAACAATAGTTATAACAATAACTCAATTAATAGAGACTTGGATTCAATTGACGACAACAACAGTAATAGTAATAATAATAATAATAATAACAATTACAGCCCTAATAACCTTAACAATGACTTTGCGGTGAAAAACAGTTTAAACGAGAGCCCAGTGACGACAACCACCCGTCCGATGGACACGACTTCGGGCGCCGAAAGGACTGTCGATAATAACGAGGAAACGACTGTCGACTCCCTGTCAACTGTCGACGATAGGGACGACCAGTCCGTCAAGTGTTAGGTCTGGTGGAGGGAAGCAGTCGTTCCCTCCCCCTTACGATACATATACACACCGAAAAGGGACGGCCACTCATTCTGTTTGCTCTGTTATCTGTCACAACGTTTTTCTATAATATAATTATTATTAACACAAAAAAAATTGAATACATTTTTAGGACTTATTTTGAAATGTTATGTAAAATATGTTTATCTCTCTTCTTATATATGAGAACCCTTTCCCTTCTCATCTGCACATCGATTGCTAGTCAGTCCCTATCTTCGAAGGGAAAGCCCCACAAAAATTATTAACACATTTATAGGACATGTGTTTGAAAGATATGTTTTTTTCAGTTAAGGATTACCTTATTTTTAGGCCCAGAAATCCGTCAAACATTGGACAGGGATTCCGGTCCTCTATTCCTGAGGAATGGGAGGGACGGGTATACCACTCAATATATGTGTAAAGCATATCATTTAACCGATTAAATAGATTTTTAACGAAAAAAATAGTAATAGTTTTTGAATGAAAAAAAGTGATTCAAAAAAATGAGTGAAAAAAAATTAATTGAAATTCAAATACAAAACAATAGACTCTATTCTGTAGTGCCGTCCGATTATATACTCATTTGAATTAATTGATAGTTTAATTGAGAAAATTCATATCAAGGTATTAATTGAAGTTTTTTTTCAAATATAGTTTTTCACTGAAAAAAATAAGTAAACAATTTCTCAGAAAAAATTCATAACAAGAATAAAAATACAACTCATTATTCAAGTGATAAGAATCCGGAGTAAAAAATGTTCTGAAAAATTCATTTTTCAATTTCAATCAAAAACATCGAAATTATTGGCCGTTTTTTTCACGGCTGAGATTTGAGACCCGATCCCCTCCGATAGGGGAACGGTATGTGTATAGAGTATAGACATATCTGAGGATCAGATGATTTTAGGCCCGATTTGTGCGGAAATTCATTTCACAAAAAACAAGAATCGATTGTAAAACACAATTATATATAAATTAAATATATATATAAATCTATGAATATATAAATACAAATAGAGTTCTACCTCTTTATTGATTAATTTATTTGATTTCTACCATTAAATCTGTCATTAATAATATTACCTTGATAAATTTTACCACAGGGAGAGATACAGTAATCGAGTAAAGTTTAGCTACATTTGAATAATGAGTTCAAACAATAATTGTTGAGTCGATTGTAGTCTTGATTTGGATTTGAATCGACATTTTAAAAGACAATTGGATTTTAGGCATAAAAATAGATACCCCTGGTATTAGTCATACCCCGGGTCTAAATTCTAATTCGAAAACTACTTATAATTGGTTTGAAATCCATTTGAAAATAAAAAGTCTTTCAAAAAAAAATTTAGACTCAAATCCAATGAATGAAAAGTCAATTGATTTGTAATTAAAGACTTAAAAAACAATTAATTAATAAATAATTACAACAAAACTCTTCATAAGTTTTATTCAGTTGTCTATCGATAATGTAATTCATAATTAAAATTGAATTTTAATTAATTCTTATAATTATTTTCACAGAAAAAACAAAACAATAAATAATTTTTATTCATATTCTCTATAAATACGGAAAAAATTAATTAATTATTGAATTAAAAGAGAAATTCATTTTTATTTGTCATTAAAATTGTGTATTTGTTTTGAAGTTTTAAATAGCATTTGAATTATAATTTTCCATTAAATATATAAATAATTATATCAAGGAATCAATAAAAAATCGTTTTTCTCAATTATGAACTTGTTAAATTTATTTCAAAATGTTTTCAGTTACAAACAGTAACTCTTTAATTGAGACACATTTGAAAATATTTAAACAAAGATTAGGTAGATAATATGGGATTGGACGACTCAATTAATTGGATATTGACTATAATATTGTGATAATTGAATAAAATTTTTTGAATCATCTTGCAAAATATTTTAATTTATTAGAAAACGGTTTAAATAAAAGTTTTTAAAAGTGTTTAAAAACTTTTAATCAGAGAATTGAAAAACTTTTGGAAAAATCCACTAAAATTTTCAGCGATTTTAGCGAAACTTTTTTCACCCCTAATCATCTTGGTAACTTTCCATACATTTTTCATTTATGGAGAGAGTGAGCGAAAAATCGTAAAAACGGTTCCAAAAGTGTTTTAATAATTTTTTTAAAAACTTAAAAATGAAAAAAATCTGAAAACGACTAAAGGATTGGTTTTTGCGATTTTTGAACGACTTTTCCGATAAACTCTTCAATAAAATGAGATTTTTAATTTCATTTGGAAAATGAAATACATAGTAACGGTAACGTAGGACCCTCCCCCCCCAAAAAACCTGACCCCCTCCCCCACCCAAGTGATTGATAATAAAGAAAGGGATGGTCCCATACAAATTCTATGGGACAGGGTTGGTATTAGACTGACCGGAGAGAGATTTCTTAAAACTGTACAAATGCCCGAAATAGGTGATTTTCCCCTGTACAATGCCTGTACATTTTGATTTCATTACTACACCAAATACAGTTATCAAATCAACGTACAGGGCGAACCCCCTATTTTCCCCTGTACAACCATCCAATTCCTGTACAATACAGGCAGCCCTGTACGAAACGGTCACCCTAATGGTAAAATAAAATGAGCTACTTATTATTCGCATGCTGAAATTTATTATATTTCCCTACCCAAATGTATCTGCAGTGTTCCTCATCAATTTCTTGCTAA